>JAULUF010000027.1:18277500-18305000 GCA_031834385.1 Semotilus atromaculatus
CACATATATAAACTTATTTAATACATATTAATATTGACTTGACAATTTATATTAGTCCTGTCAAGTCAATTAATCACATAAAAGTTTGTAAATATATATTGCATGCATGTATATACACACACACTATATATTTACAAACTTTTATGCGATTAATTGACTTGACGGGACTAATATAAATTGTAAAGTCAAGTCAATATTAATATGTATTAAATAAGTTTATATATATATATATATATATATATATACACACACACACACACACAAAATATACTGTATGTATTATATAAAAAAATTAACACAAAATTATATTAACTTCACATTTAACCGAATGGTAGGCAGTGACCTCGACAGGAAAAAGAACCTCAGAAACTGTCATGACAAAAATATGCTTTAAAATCTTGAATATATTTAAATAAAGTATTTTGCCAACTTTTCAGACATATACAAATATATGATCTGTCTATATATCTGGATGATCACCTAGGTGTCACTATGCAGTTGTTTTGGGAGTTGTTGATTGGTGCCAGTAGGCGGTTGATTAGTAGTACGTTGTTATGCAGTTGCTAGGGTGTTCTGAGTCAATGATAAAGTGCTGCGAAGTAGTTGCAAAGGTGTTTAGAGTGTTTTTAGTGCGTTGCTACGGCTTGGATCCCTCCTTCAATGTAAACGCATGCGGTCTTTTCACCATTTTATCATCCACCAGGCTACCACTTAGTAAAGTAACAGCACACCTCTTTTGAACAAACTGTACGAATTGTGAAATCATTCATGTCAAACATGTTTATTAATCACGGCCAGGGCTTTCTTTTAAATCTCTAACCCTCAGCATGAGAAACAGTGATGCTCTCCTTTAGCAAACACTGCTAATTATGTATTTAATCCATTTGATAGTGAGTCTTTCCTGCAATTGGAGCGTACACTCAGTACAGAGCAAATAATTCACTCAGTCCGCCCCTCAACACTCGCGCCGTCGGAGCATGAACGCGGACAGACGGCTCTGGAATTTCAAACAGGTTATTAAACAGCTCTGGCTTTTGTTTCCTGAGAGTCGGTTTTAAAAAAAAGCTCATTCAGATGACTGATTTTGGAATATATATTGGCTAGTTGGATCTCTGTGGAGAATAGCAGAGGGAAAAAAACAAAAGGTGTATAATAACCGAACAATTAAATTAACCAGGGACGTAATTAAGGTGTTTGTGTGGCTGTGAGCGGTTTTATATTTAATAGAATCGCTGGTGAAGCTGCTGGAGTGATGATATTACTCGTCGTATTTATTCACATCTCGACGGCAGCTGTCAATCACGCCGCATCCGCAGCAGCACATCAGGCGGAATAAATGAATGCGCCGCTGACATTAGCATATGCCGCGCGTCTCCAGAGAGAAGCGGCAATCAGAGAGCAGAGACACCCGCTGTGACTAGCACAACGCAAACACACACACTTTCCCACCTGTTGGTCTTCCAGATGTGTATGGTTTCCTCGTCTACGTTCTCGTGTCTCAGGGCTTGCTCATCCAGGAAGTCAAAAAAGTATTTAACCGCCGGCGGGACGGTGGAGCCAGAACAGAGCACACTGCGAAAGAAATCATCCACGAACTGCTGCAGCGTTCCCTGAAAACACACGCAGGCATGAAAACAAGCTAATTATAGTTCAGTGATTAGAAATAAGTGCTGGAAGTGTGTTTTTTTTTTTAGAGGATCAAGCTTAAAAAGTTTCTCTACATTAAAACTATATCTATACATTATATCTAAACATTTTTAATATAATGGGGTCTACTTTTAATGTACGTTGTAGACTGCTTATGTATAACAGTTTTTTTAACCCTTTAAATAATTGCTGCAAGTGTGTACCATCAATGAACACTGTGTGTGGATGAACATTGGTAACCCCTTCCACAACTGAGGAGCAGCGACTGAGAAAGCACGATCTCCTTTAGTTTTTAAGCGTGACCAGAGACTATTTATATAGAGACATGTCACTTCCTTAATCCTCAATACAACTATATAGGGAAAACCCGTAACGCCAAAGATGACGGTTGTATGCACATGCCCTGCCCCTCCTTCTGGAAAGCCAATCGTCTGCTTTTTAATAGTACAGCCGAGAAACATTTAAGCCTATCGTCTGTTACCTTACATTCTAAGTATTTGCTGTAGAGCTACATGTAAAAGACACAAAATATGTTGTGTTATCAAGGTACGGTATAGCTAGTTAGCCAGCTTGGCACAACACCGGTATTCTGGATAAAGACGTAAATGAAGTTGGTGTCGTGAACCCTTGCGCATGCGTAGTAAAGTATAACCTGTGGGCGAAAAGGCGTTTTAAACCTTATTTTGGGGCAAAGTCATCAAACTTTTTCAGCGATTTTTATCATATTTTACTGTTGTTTCTATACATGCCGTTTTTATGTCCCGGTGACCAGTGAAAGTGCAGTTCTGACTCTCTCCCCATTCATTTAGATAGGAGCCTGGTCTTGTTAGTCTGAAACAGCTGCCCGGAGGCGTTGCCAAGATGGCGGCCGAGTGGCATGACTTGCCTAAAAGGACTTTGGCGTGACCGAGGAATTTGAAGGAGCAGCTGATTCTGGGATCTCAGGGATCTCTGTGAGCAACTAAAATAAGTTCAGAAACATATTTTGGTGCCAGTCCATGCAAAGCTTTAAAAGTATACAAAAGAACCTTGTACTTTATTCTAAAATGAAATGGTAGCCAGTGTAATGAGGCCAGAGTAGGGGATATATGATAATAATAATAATTATTATTTCAGACGATTTATTTTAAATTATTAAATTATTTAAATAAATGTTTTAAAAACTTTTTTTATTTATGATGTATATATGTATAAATATATTTAGTATAGGGTTTTAACCCTTTAAATATTTTAAAAGATTGCTGTAAGTGTTTTTTGACAGTCAAAACAAAATAATTCTTAACACTGACAGATATCACTAAAAATGTCTTTAAAAAGTTTTTAAAGACACTTTTTATTATTATTTACTTCTTATTTTTTCTTCATTTAAATTTTTTTTATTTTATAATTATTACAGAAAGTTTTTGACATTTTAAATTTAAGTACTTTTTATGTACTATGTGTATATGTATAAACCTCCAGAGATATTATACATTTTGTATATATGATGTTTCCATGTCATATAAATGCAAAATTAAATTAATTCAAATAATCAGTACAATTTTAAAATAGTTTTAATTAAACAAAGAGTTTGAAGATTACTGCAATTATGCTACTCTCAAAAAATAACTAATCGGCAGCACCAAGTATTTTTTTTTATATTATATGCACTTAATTGTTAAAATGAAATAAAATAAAAATATATATATATATATATGCAAGAAATATTGTATACATTAAAAATGTTTTTAGAAAAGTTCATTATTTGAGGTTAGAAAACATTTGAAAATGTATCCAACCGGAGCCCTGAAACATAACAGAGATCTTAAAAAATGTTTAAAAAAAAGAAAGTAAAGCAGAGAAACGTCTCAGTTATTTGCACATCGGGTGAACACTGACAGCCACACATGGCTTTGATCGGCCTGACGGGTGAAGTTTCTCATCTCCACTGCGGTTTGTTCCTGTCGGCACTGACAGCTTTACGTGCCGCTGAATTACTTCTGTACAAGGTGAAAGACGCGTGAAGTAATTAGCCTCTCTAAACGCCCAATTTACGACCAACGGCCTCCGACACAAGGACATGCGAACCAATCAAACAGAATTAGATGAGTTAAGAGAACATGCGAGCACTCAGAATACTTCCTGGAGGTTTATGGAGGTTATAATAATTGTATAACATGTGTCCCACATTAAATACTGCGGTAGAATTGGACTGTTCATCACAAACATCAAATCAAAACTGATTATGCACGGGTTTCATTATCTTGATGGCAAAAATCCTTTCTTAATCAGATTGTTTTTTTAATTGTTTTCCACTGAAAATATGTATAAAACAAGATCAACTTTTCAGAGAATATATATCTTGAATCAAGTTTATTTTTATTTACAAGTTTATCTTGTTGTAAGCAAAAATATTGAAATTTTGATGTAAACGTGGCCTATTAATAAACAAATTCTTGATATCTCATGCGATATGGAGGATCAATTATCAACATATTACTTAAAAACATAAATAAATCACTTTTAAACTGACAAAAATAAGTCAAGTTTAAACTCAAATTAAATAATTTGAAACAAGTAATTTACCGTATTTACTTTCTTCTTTTAAAATAATTTGTCTTATTTAATGAATACATTTGTAATAGATTTTATTTTTAAGTGGCACACTCAGACCTCCATGTGGTGTTGATTTTAAAGTAAATGTTCTACATATTTTATTAATGGTTTAAAAAAAATGTTTTTACCAAAATACGAGACATATTTTCGATCGAAGTATACTAAAGCCACATAGGTGGGATAAAAATTACCCAATAATATCATAGCCTAAATTCCCAACCCAATCAGATCCCAATGGATAAAATCAAGTCCCGCCCCACCCTACATCATTTCCTGAGAATGGAAGTTAAATGTCATTCGACGACAGTTCGTTCAGTAGCAGAAGCGCGCCGTACCTTGACGGAGAGCAGTCGGGTGAGATATATCTCAGTGATGGCTTTGGTCATGGATTTATCCTTTATACTGCCTCTCTTAGACTTCATCTCGTCCAGCTCGTCAGCCGGTCGCACCAGGTGAAACACTTTATCATCGTCCAGCAGGGCGTTTCCTGGGAGTTTGGAGAAGAGAGTGTATAAGTGACGAACCCATCTGAGCGTGTACTTCAGTGTACTTCTACTCACTCTCTTCATGGTTATCGTGATTCTGGTCGTACGACTGTTGTGTGTGCTGAACCCTGGAGAGGACCACTGTTGCGTTATCACGTACCTAAAACACACACACACACACACATGCACACACACAAAAGGAAGCGGCGTCACTTTTAGAAACAAAAAAACACTTAAAATAAGTCTAAAAATTCACCAAATTAACACACATTAAACGCATTTGCTTTGTCGAAAACCTATGCATTTTAAATCATCATAGATGCTTTAAAACCTTTTATTTATTACAATTTATTCATTTATTTAAAAAATATAAATATAAAATTATATAAATTGATTACAAATTATACACATAAATATTTATAATATAATATTTATTTATATATTATGCATATATATTTTTAAATTATGTAAAATATACATATATATTTTCCATATTTATTTTATATACATATATAATATATAAATAAATACTATATTATAAATATTTATATACATGTACATGTATACACATACATTTACATACATATATATTTTTTATATGGTAAATAATATACATAATACAGCATATAAATATAATATAAAATATAAATATATAACGGTATGTATTCACAATATATTTACATAAATTTTAAACACGATTAAAATAATTTGAAACAATTTGAAAAGTAATTTATCATTTATTTTTCTTTTGAAATAATTTGTCATATTTAATTAATAAATTGGTAACTGATTCCTTATTTTTAAGTGGCACACTATATATATTTTTGTCAAATATACTGATTCAGATTGCTTCAGTTGCAAAAAAAAGATATATACCGGTATTCTATAAATCACATAATTTGTCTAAATAATATACATTTTTAAAAGGGGCTTGAGAAATGCAGTTTCAGAGGTTTTGCTTATTCAGATGACCTACTTAATCATGATGATTTCATATTGACCGTACCTTAACATCACATTTAGAAACATGTCAAATAAAACAAAGTATCATGGGCGCGCTCACGTTATAATGCGCCAACGTATTGATGCGTCTCCACCGGCCCTCCTTCTGTGACGTCACGTCTAGATCTGACAGGGTCTGTCCCGTGGAGCCGGGCCGCCATTCTGTGGAGGACACCAGAACACACACCGATAAAGATAGTGTCATGCTGAACCTGTGTGTGAGGTCTCACACGCTCACTCGCTCACTAGCTCACCCAGGGTGACGCTGTCTACTTTGGGTCTCTGAGAGTGCGGCAGGTTTTTGTAAACCTGCTCGATGATCTTCTCCTTCACCTGAGAGATCGTGTCACAGTTCAACACCTTAACCGGGGTGATGTCAGGCCCCTCGCCCTGAACCAGCACCTGTAGAGTCTGGGGTCAAAGAGCAAACAACTCATACAGAGCCATGCGTATCATAGCAGATGCACAGCCATATTAGCTTTAGTTAAAGGAACACGCCAACTTCATACATACCCTTTTCATCTCTGTGCGTGCCGTAACAATGTCTGACGCTCCCACCGCTAGCCTAGCTTAGCACAAAGACTGGAAGTAAATGGCTCCAGCTAGTCTCATATGACCTTGTTATTTGTGCACACTGTGACTATTGTTGTGAATTTTTTTCTTGTAAAGAGTAGAAACTCAGAAGCGAAGACCAGGAGACTCGGATTTGTATCTTAAGCAGGATTCTTTATTGAGAACACGAGCTGTGCGTTGCTGTAGTCTTTTCCAAGCTCGTCTCGAGTCTAACTAAGGGAAACGTTCCCTTGCGATTTATAACATTATAAGGGGAGGGATTTACAAAGCATGTAAATGACGTATACAGGAAAACCCGTTCTAGACTGAGAGTCTAACTAATCCTAATCCAATCAGCATAACTATTCAAACACTGAGACTCAAGAACAAGAATGGCAGGACTCTCCTGCTGTAAAAGTCTCCCAAGAGTCACCAAGAGTTTCAGTAATCTGCTTACAATACAGAAAAACAGGATTGGCCGGACATCATCACCATCCTAACCTTAAATGCTAAATTCAATGTACAGCCTAAATTAAACATTTCTTAAATTTGTAATCCTTCACTATACAAATCACAACATGTAAATAGGAAAATGTTGGCGTTATTTTGTCACTTATTGGGAGCAGTATGCTAGCTGGAGCCATTTACTTCCAGTCTTTGTGCTAAGCTAGGCTAGCGGTGGGAGCGTCAGACAGTGTTACGGCACGCACGGAGATGAAAAGGGTGTGTATGGACTTATCAAACTCTGGGGGATACGGTGAATAAGCTAAAGTCCCAAAAAGTCGGCGTATTCCTTTAACAATAACAACGCTGTTCAGGAAAGAATGTGTTTGTTTGATTTTCTGAAAACAGAATATATGGACTAAAACACACACCAGCACGACGTACTCCACATCATCTCCGAGAAGGCCCGTGTCGTTCAGCGTGTATTTGGCTTTCTTAACCTGTGCGTCCACCGGACCCTTTTCAATCTGGTGCTTTATGGCCCTGAAGAGTTTGTACAGCGGTTCTCCGGCGGAGTCCTGAACAAACACAAGCACTTTAACACGGCCCGCTGGGACTGTTTTTATTCATTACCCACAGATGTCCGCGCTTTATCGGAACTCGACCTGGAAATCGGCTGCGGCTTTGAAGAATTTACAGTTCAAGTGTGTCAGTGACTGAAGTGCTGATTCATGCAGATGAAGAACAGAAGCTGCTTCATTATCATCATTCATCATCATCACACTCATGAACATCAAAGCTTTACTGAAACATCCCGTGAACAGGACACGTCCAAACCAAACCGTTTCAGTAACACAACCTGTAAAATAATTCAGATTTTATTTTGCAATTACGAAATTATTTTTCAGTTTATATCTCACAATACTGACTTTTTTCCCACAAGAGCAAGTTTATATCTCACAATTAATTTTCTCAATATTGTGACTTTTTATCTCAAGATTCTGACCTTTTTTTTCATAATTGTGAAGTTCTGTCTCACAATTCGGGACTTTTTTTTCAAATTGGCGAGTTTATATCTCACAATTCTGACTTTTTTTTTAGAACTGTGAGATATAAACTCTCAATAGCGACTTATAAAGTCAGAATGGCAATATATAAACTTGCAATTGCAAGTAAAAAAGTCAGAATATTTTACTTTTTTATTCTGTGGTGGAAACAAGCTTCCATAAAATCCTGATGTATTGTGAAATGAAATATGAGCGAATCTTTATGAATGTGCGTTACCTTTAGGTACTGATATAGACAGATGGACATCCAGTTACTCAGCATCCTCTCCACCACAGTCTCAGACCTGCGAAAACGCACACAGACACACACACATTATTATTTATTATAAAACTGACAGTTCTGGCTCTGAAAACTTGAACGAGTCACATTTGAAGCTGTTATTCAATCTGATCTGTCAGTTAAACTCTTTAATAACACAGCAATTTGCTGAACAGCCTTCGGTCAGGATAATGAACTAGATTACATGACAGAAGAATTGTATTATGATTACTATGAAGAATTACCATAGTTATTTATTGAACACTTATGTGTTTTTATTATGTTGCGGTTGCTGCCTTTTAATGAAAGCAATAAGCCACTTGAGGCCATACATTACAGAGATTTTAAGTGGTTTCTGCTTCAACAACACTCCTTAACTGTGGTAAGATCACTATAACCCACGGCCTCGAGTGGCTTACTGCTTTAATGAACACTTGTACACTAATTTGAGTCAATAACAAACAACGATATTAGCATCATCACCCAACTATGACAATCAAACAAGCATGTGAACATGGCGCTGGTGAGTGTTGCGCATTTGTCTTTGGGACAGTGAGGTTTGTGTTTATTCTTGCAGTGACTAACATGGCATGTTTTATGTGATATTTAGTGGCAACCTAATTCAAAATACTTTCATCCGGACTCCCAGAAGTTGCATAAAGCCAGCCAATCAGATTGCGGATTTGAAAAATTCTTGCGATTTTTATGCAATAAGACATTAGTGTATTGGGTCAGACGTCGTCTCACCTGCGGAGCAGCAGTTTGGGATTCTTGCTGTGAACGTAATCCTCCATGAGCCCCAGCAGAAGCGTCCTCATGATGTCTGTGTAATACTCCAGTTTACCGTGAAGCGCTACGGTCAGCAGAGACGCGAAATACACTTTGGCCCTGGCGTTAAAATCCGGACGGCCCTCCAGCGTTCTGATAAACTACACAAACACACACACACCAGACACAACACACCACACACACACAAATGATGGTTTACAAGCACTAATTAAATAAAATCAACTTTCCTGTATGATTAAAACCGTGGAGCATTCCGATTTACATCTTAAACAAGCGTCTTGTTATACTCTAATGATTATTATGTTTAATGATGTCTGGTTATGTTTGACTTCTGTGTGTCGTGCGTAACCATATAAACACTGGGAAGATAATTACAGGCCAGTCTTAAAACACAGACGGTGTGGTTGTTTACGTGTATTCATGTGTGTCATTAGATGTAAAAGTTTAATTGTGTTTGGGCCATGAATATAAAAGACCTTAATGAGAGCGCAGGAGCTGATTGAGTCCTCTGGGGCCCTTTTAGTGTCATTCGGTATAATTGAGCGAATGTCTGCTAGATGTCTATAGGGCTCCATCACTGATGCATGTGTTTGTCTGAGAAACCCCAGACAATTATCGTCAAATATTAATTTGCTGACCTTTCTCGCCATTAACTGTTTAAAATGAGCAGGTGAAGAGCTGTAGATGTCTAGAAATGGATCATAATTACAGTGTGTTTGTGTTTCATACATTGATGAGGAAGGTTTTGCTGTTGAGCAGGTTGGAGAACTGGTTCAGCGCCTGGGTGACCGTAGCCCTGCGGGATTCTGGGATATCCAGTTTGCCGGTGATCATGACGTCATTGGCTCCATCTTTAGAGGGCAGGAAGAAGACGCGGTCCGTGTAGGTCTTGTAGTCCAGGAACGGGATCCGGCCCTCACTTATGTCGTTAGTGTGGTCCTCCATTTCAATCATTAGATCTGCACAGGAAATGACATGGTCTACGTCAGCATAGCTTCAAAAACTAAACTCAGGATTAAAGATCCTAGATGTGCAGATTATTTTAATTTGTGTGTCAGAATCACACTACAATCTGAAGTTATTACTCATTCTGGCCAAAATTTGAGGCAGCATTTCAAATACAATTTATGGATAAATAAATAAATTGCCGGAAGGCTAGATAAACACTTGATAAATATATAAATATAAAAATAAATAAATAGGTGAAAGGATAGATAGTTGATTGATACAATTGATAAATTAAATAAACAAATTAGCTGATTTATAGATAAACGGTTGAAAGATATAAAACATCAATATAAATAAATATAAATAAATAAATAAATGTGAATGGCCTGATAAACAATTGCCAAATAAATAAAATAAATAAATAGGTGGATGAATAGATAAACAGTTGATAGATAAATAAATTAAATAATTAATTTATGTGAATAGCCAGATAAACAACTGACAAATAAATAAATAAAAAATTAGGTGGATGAATCGATAATGGATTAATTGAAAAATAAATAAATGTAAATGGACAGATAAGCAATAGATAGGAAAATAGACATGACTAGATTAATTGAATAAATAACTAAATAAATAAATAAATAACTAAATAAAAAGCTGGACTGTTAGACAAACAATTGATTAAATAAAGAAAGAAATAGGTGGATGAATAAATAATTGATTCATTGATTAATAGATTAATAAATAGCTGGAGGTTCAGATAAACAATAAATTATTTAATGAATAAATAAATCAGCTACTCTCTAAATAGCGTTCTAGTAATATGGTCATCCAACAACGAATTAGTTAATTAGTGAGGTCAACTAGCTTTAGATTTTCGTATCCATTTACGTTTTGATATTTTTAGCGGCCGTGCTTCATTAGCGTGCTTTAGTCACGAGACAGTTTGCAATTCAAAGATGTAGCAGAAGCCATACACATGGAGACAGATATCTTCTACATATCTTCAATGAATAGTTGACTAATATAAGTCAGACATATAACATTTCTGTAGCTGTTGGCATGCTAAAAACACTCCTGTTGCCATGGAAACGGGATAATGCGTGCATGTGTGACCTGTGAACTCTTTTTTGCAGCGGTCACGAACACTCTCTTCCAGATTCTCCAGCTGATGCTTCACTTTCTCGTATTCTCGCTCTGCCTGCTGGCTCTTCCTCCTACACAGAGATGATCAGATGAATTCATGAATTCATTACATGAAACGTTCATACCTCAAGGGCATTGTGGGAAGAGCAGTTCTTCTTTGTAACCTGTAGCAGACGACGGAGATGACGATAATCAGCAGCATGGGAACGACCACCGCCGGGATGATGATGGGCAACGGGAGATTGTACCTCCTCTCGTACCGAACAGAGCCGACCATCCACTCGCCATTGCCAAACTTAATCTGAGAGACAATATATACAAAATACAATTAATAATAACATAATAATAATATATAGATAGATAGGTAGATAATTGATAGATGAACTGATGGATATTTAAATCAACAAAAACATATTAATTTTTTTAAATATAAAAAGGATGGATGGATGAATATGTGGCTGGATGGACGGATGGATGAATGGATGAATATGTGGATGGATGGAATGATAGACAGATGGATGGATGAATTTGTGGATGGAAGGACGGACAGATGGATGGATGGAGGGATGGATGATGGAAGGAAGGGTTGATGGATTGGTAGACGGACGGATGGAATAATGAATGTGGCTGGTAGGATGAATGGATGGACGGATGGATGGATGGATGAATGTGTGGCTGGAGGACAGAATGATGGATGGATGGATGGAAGGATGTATGTATGTATGTATGTATGTATGTTACATATGTATGTATGTATGTATGCATGCATGTATGTATGTTGTTCTCTCACCAGCAGGTCCAGCGGGTCAGAGCCGGTGTCTCTCCTCAGTCTCTTGGATCGAGCTCTGGGTACAGTGGAGGGCGGGTCCAGGAATAGTTTATCCTCCTGTAGTGTGTTGACATTACACTGAACATCCCCCACAAACGCCTGCGCCTCCCTCGCCGTCATCGCACTGGAAAACCCCCGACCCTGAGACACACCAAACACACGGTTACAAGCGTGAAAAACCCCGACCCCGAGACACACCAAACACACGTTTACAAGCGTGAAAAACCCCGACCCCGAGACACACCAAACACACGTTTACAAGCGTGAAAAACCCCGACCCTGAGACACACCAAACACACGTTTACAAGCGTGAAAAACCCAGACCCAGAGACACACGTTTACAAGCGTGAAAAACCCCGACCCCGAGACACACCAAACACACGTTTACAAACATGAAAAACCCCGACCCTGAGACAAACCAAACACGTTTACAAGCGTGAAAAACCCAGACCCCGAGACACACCAAACACACATTTACAAGCGTGAAAAACCCCGACCCTGAGACAAACCAAACACGTTTACAAGCGTGAAAAACCCAGACCCCGAGACACACCAAACACACGTTTACAAGCGTGAAAAACCCCGACCCCGAGACACACCAAACACACGTTTACAAGCGTGAAAAACCCAGACCCCGAGACACACCAAACACACGTTTACAAGCGTGAAAAACCCAGACCCCGAGACACACCAAACACACGTTTACAAGCGTGAAAAACCCAGACCCCGAGACACACCAAACACACGTTTACAAGCGTGAAAAACCCCGACCCCGAGACACACCAAACACACGTTTACAAGCGTGAAAAACCCCGACCCTGAGACACACCAAACACACGTTTACAAGCGTGAAAAACCCAGACCCCGAGACACACCAAACACACGTTTACAAGCGTGAAAAACCCAGACCCCGAGACACACCAAACACACGTTTACAAGCGTGAAAAACCCCGACCCCGAGACACACCAAACACACGTTTACAAGCGTGAAAAACCCCGACCCCGAGACACACCAAACACACGTTTACAAGCGTGAAAAACCCCGACCCCGAGACACACCAAACACACGTTTACAAGCGTGAAAAACCCCGACCCCGAGACACACCAAACACACGTTTACAAGCGTGAAAAACCCCGACCCCGAGACACACCAAACACACGTTTACAAGCGTGAAAAACCCCGACCCCGAGACACACCAAACACACGTTTACAAGCGTGAAAAACCCCGACCCCGAGACACACCAAACACACGGTTACAAGCGTGAAAAACCCCGACCCCGAGACACACCAAACACACGTTTACAAGCGTGAAAAACCCCAACCCTGAGACACACCAAACACACGGTTACAAGCGTGAAAAACCCCGACCCTGAGACACACCAAACACACGTTTACAAGCGTGAAAAACCCAGACCCCGAGACACACCAAACACACGTTTACAAGCGTGAAAAACCCAGACCCCGAGACACACCAAACACACGTTTACAAGCGTGAAAAACCCCGACCCCGAGACACACCAAACACACGTTTACAAGCGTGAAAAACCCAGACCCCGAGACACACCAAACACACGGTTACAAGCGTGAAAAACCCCGACCCCGAGACACACCAAACACACGTTTACAAGCGTGAAAAACCCCGACCCCGAGACACACCAAACACACGTTTACAAGCGTGAAAAACCCCGACCCTGAGACACACCAAACACACTTTTTCAAGCGTGAAAAACCCCGACCCTGAGACAAACCAAACACACGTTTACAAGCGTGAAAACCTGTGTCTGATCGACAGTGGAGCGGATACTCACGGTGACGATGATCATGCTGTTTTCAGTGATGACAGTCTTGCTGAGGCGATCAAACGTTGGGTCGGGATGATACTGGAACGGGGTCAGCTCCGTCTGGAGGTTATCCAGCTGCACGTACGTCCTGAACAACTGAGACTCGTTCACCGCAGGGGACATGAACGTGATCACGCTGTCATTTTTGTGCGTGAAACCCTCGACAAACTGAGAAAGAGAGAAATTTAGTTTACGTCACTTCTGTAAATTTAACTCTCCTCAGTTTTCTGACCCTTTTCCCAGCAGCCTTTGCGAGCACATGGACCGAAAACCGTAGAGGAACAGATTTCACTGCTGCTGGGAAATCTATTGATATTCTGAGGGGGAGCAGCAAAAGTCCCTAAAAGTGGGGGCGGAAAAATCTGTTAGATAGACAGATGGAGAAAGAGCGATGGAAGAAGTGAGACCGCTTGAGAAAGGTCTGGAGCACAAAAGCTCCTCCTCAGATAAGGGAGATGAAATGAAGCATTCGTCAAGCTTCTCGTTAGATAAACGCTTGTTTAATCTCCGTCTCGTTGAGCGCTTCAGATCAGAAAAGCTCTCGTCATTTCAATCAGAACCTGAGCAAGTCATGCAAGACGGAAACCCAACAGTGAGAAGAACAGATGAAACGAAAAACAAACAGCAAGTGACGTTTCCCTTGAGAGCCTCTGAAGGTTTCATGCACTCACCTCCTCTGGGACGCCTTGTTCAGACCATTCTCCAGCGGACGCCACCACCCTGATAGTAGCTTTCTGGACGAGGTCAAAACCAGAACCGACCACTAGGATTTTTCTGCCACCGCTGAAATATACACACAATCATAACACAACATATATATATACATATATATATACATATATATATATATATATATATATAAGTTTGAGGTTACACTGCTGAAGGGCAGCAACATATACATATATTAAAATAAAAATAATAAATAGTCATTATTTCTATAAAAACATAAAATAAGTGATGTAAATTATTATTGTAAAAAAAAAAAAAAAAAACTGGTCTTGTTTATATGATGTCTCTAAATAAAATAATTTTAAAAAATTCACAAAACTGTATATTAATTACTTATAACTTATTCTATATAATTTAATAATACAAAATAATATATATAATATATTATAGATTTAAATATGTATAAAAATAATATATACAAAATAATAATAAATAAAATAATTTAAAATTAGGGCTGTCAAATGATTAATCACGATTAATCGCATCCAAAATAAAAGTTTGTGTTTACATAATAAATGTGTGTGTACTGTGTATAATTATTTTATATATATATAAATACATACACATGCTTGTATACATTTAAGAAATATTTCCTTGTATATACTATATATAGATTTATATATAATTTATATTATATATAAATATAAATATTTTATATATAAATAACACATTTTTCTTAAATATATAAATGCACGTGTGTGTACTTATATATACAAAATCATTTTACACAGTACAAACACATTTATTATGTAAACACAAACTTTTATTTTGGATGCGATTAATCGTGATTAATCATTTGACAGCCCTATTAAAAATATAAATTCATAATTTTTTATTATAAATATAAAATATATTATAATAATATAAATTATATAAATGTTATATACAATGTATATAACGTATAACAGTGAAAATACAGAAAGCTGGAAAATTCCGTCAATGGCGGGGAAAAAGTTAATAATTCATTAGTGTACAAATGAGGGTAATGATTTTTTGTGTGGCAAGGAAAATATTGGATGGATTGAATGCCGTATTTTCTGGCAAACAGAACTGACCAGATGAAGCTGCTCCTGGGTTGATGGTCAGACACAGACGGGTTGCTGGAGAACTGAAAGATGGTCTTAATGCTGGTTGTGGTGTGTTTTCCGTATTGAACTCTGACGTCGAGGCGAGCTGATGGAACCGTATCACCCAGATACTCAGACAGTTTACAGGTGATCTGATCTCCAAAGCTCTCACTAACAGAGAGGAAGATGGAAAAATTTATCCAAAAATGGAAAATCTAATGAAAAAGACAAACTACATTTCCCATGATGCACTCACACTCTGCAGAGCACGTCGCCCACAAATATCAGAAGGTCTTCTTTTGAAGCTGTGTTCAGGCCCATCCCAGTAATAGTCAGGACGGTTCCTCCTGCTTTAGGACCTCGATTAGGAGACACGTTTTGTGCCATGGGGTCCTACAGAAACAAAGATCATATTTAGAGGCGCTTACACTAAACTGTTTTCAACTAAAAACGGGAAATGCATTTTGGTCGTTTATTTACACGACAACGGCATTTTGTGGGCCTGAAAACACATGTGCATGTATGTTCAGTCTATAGGTGCGTGTGTTTCTTTACAAAGTGACATCGCCATCTACTGGCCTGGCATGCATAATTTTCGTGAAACCGTTTGAACGGGGATAATAATGATGTGCACAAGAGCTGCAAATACCCAGCAATGACAGACGTGTTCTATGCATTACCATTTCATTGTAATGATTACATAATCCCACGAAATGTATCTGCGCGCTGTCCGAGACCCATCAGTTTTCTGAACAAACACATACCCTCAGTGATTCCCTGTGGGAGCAACTGAGACAGCCTATCTCCCTGAAAAACTGATGCAATGATTTCTGCTAAAGCCATCAGCCGCTGATAATTGTAACTCTTGCAGGGCATGTGACCGGTGACCACACACACCAGCCCATCACTACACACACCTGATGCAGAGAGCTCTCGTTGACTCACACAAACAGTGGCAGCCCTCTGGATGGGATCTCAAGTGGAGTTTCAAAGAATTAGTATGTGTGTAGTGCATGCTGGGTAATGGAGAATCGTGACTCACCCTGTAGGTGAAGCGGACCGTTTTTGTGGATACGCCTTTTTTTCCTCTGCCCACCTCTATTTCCACCTCTCCGGTTCTGTACAGTGTCGCCGGCCCAATTTCACACACCACACTGCCAGACAAACAAACACAAACAGGCAATTATTTTTTTATAAACACTTTTTGTTATACTGGTTGAAACCTTCTTTATATCCTGATAGAAATCAATAATAGAAGTGGTTTAAATATTAAAACATGTAGGCCTACATACAGTGAGGAAAATAAGTATTTGAACACCCTGCTATTTTGCAAGTTCTCCCACTTAGAAATCATGGAGGGGTCTGAAATTGTCATTGTAGGTGCATGTCCACTGTGAGAGACATAATCTAAAAAAAAAAATCCAGAAATCACAATGTATGATTTTTTAACTATTTATTTGTAAGATACAGCTGCAAATAAGTATTTGAACACCTGAGAAAATCAATGTTAATATTTGGTACAGCAGCCTTTGTTTGCAATTACAGAGGTCAAACGTTTCCTGTAGTTTATCACCAGGTTTGCACACACTGCAGGAGGGATTTTGGCCCACTCCTCCACACAGATCTTCTCTAGATCAGTCAGGTTTCTGGGCTGTCCCTGAGAAACACAGAGTTTGAGCTCCCTCCAAAGATTATCTATTGGGTTTAGGTCTGGAGACTGGCTAGGCCACGCCAGAACCTTGATATGCTTCTTACAGAGCCACTCCTTGGTTATCCTGGCTGTGTGCTTCGGGTCATTGTCATGTTGGAAGACCCAGCCTCGACCCATCTTCAATGCTCTAACTGAGGGAAGGAGGTTGTTCCCCAAAATCTCGCAATACATGGCCCCGGTCATCCTCTCCTTAATACAGTGCAGTCGCCCTGTCCCATGTGCAGAAAAACACCCCCAAAGCATGATGCTACCACCCCCATGCTTCACAGTAGGGATGGTGTTCTTGGGATTGTACTCATCATTCTTCTTCCTCCAAACACGGTTAGTGGAATTATGACCAAAAAGTTCTATTTTGGTCTCATCTGACCACATGACTTTCTCCCATGACTCCTCTGGATCATCCAAATGGTCATTGGCAAACTTAAGACGGGCCTTGACATGTGCTGGTTTAAGCAGGGGAACCTTCCGTGCCATGCATGATTTCAAACCATGACATCTGAGTCCATTACCAACAGTAACCTTGGAAACGGCGGTCCCAGCTCTTTTCAGGTCATTGACCAGCTCCTCCCGTGTAGTTCTGGGCTGATTTCTCACCTTTCTTAGGATCATTGAGACCCCTCGAGGTGAGATCTTGCATGGAGCCCCAGTCCGAGGGAGATTGACAGTCATGTTTAGCTTCTTCCATTTTCTAATGATTGCTCCAACAGTGGACCTTTTTTCACCAAGCTGCTTGGCAATTTCCCCATCGCCCTTTCCAGCCTTGTGGAGGTGTACAATTTTGTCTCTAGTGTCTTTGGACAGCTCTTTGGTCTTGGCCATGTTAGTAGTTGGATTCTTACTGATTGTATGGCGTGGACAGGGGTCTTTATGCAGCTAACGACCTCAAACAGGTGCATCTAATTTAGGATAATAAATGGAGTGGAGGTGGACATTTTAAAGGCAGACTAACAGGTCTTTGAGGGTCAGAATTCTATCTGATAGACAGGTGTTCAAATACTTATTTGCAGCTGTATCTTACAAATAAATAGTTTTAAAAAAATCATACATTGTGATTTCTGGATTTTTTTTTTTTAGATTATGTCTCTCACAGTGGACATGCACCTACGATGACAATTTCAGACCCCTCCATGATTTCTAAGTGGGAGAACTTGCAAAATAGCAGGGTGTTCAAATACTTATTTTCTTCACTGTATATCTTCTGTGGAAGTCTCAGGACCAAAAAATGTTCGTCCAATCATTGCATTCGGTCCGAATGCATTGATAGGATGTCCTACCTGCCTGTCAACATATGTATATAAGGTAATGCAGCAGAAGGATGAAAGGAAAAAAATGTATGCTGCATTAATTGCGTAATATTAACACACATACATACACACACACGTATTTATATGTACATAACATATACATGCATACATACATACATATATATATATATATATGTATGTATGTATGCATGTATATGTTATGTACATATAAATACGTGTGTGTATGTATATATATATATATATATATATATATACATACATACATACATACATATACACATATGTATATGTTATGTACATGCATACATAATAAGTAATACTATAAATAAAACCGTAAATGTATACATTTAGAAAATACATGTTCTATGCTTACTAACTTAATGTTTTTACAAACTGAAGGACGAGGTGGAATAATTTTTTTGTGGAAATCCTCAGGTCGATGAAGCTTAAGTTGTATTGAACCTGGAACATTTCTTTAACCCTTAATGGATTCTTGACTAGGTCAAAATGAGCAGAAGACAAGATAACCTAAAACATGCCGAAAAGATGCTATTAATTAACACCAAACCCACAGAATCCAGATCCATAACGTCTGAAATGTTCCAAATCAGAAAACTTATATTCTGTTGCCCTGAAATCTGGACGTCAACCTCCCCAGACAGATTCTTCTGACAGTGATCTCTCCGAGAGCTTATTTACCATTCTGAAGCCAAACTCTCCTGCTGAAAGATCCTTTTCAAACTTGTTAACAGCCAGACAAACACTCAGTCAGGCTGAACGCTCACAACAGAGTTGATCAACCCTGATGTAGAATCACTGACTCAGCCAAGCCTGACATTGCCTCATCGTTGTCTCTGAATCTACACAACATGCTCCGTATTTCAAAAACGTACAAATCTAATGTTGTTCTACAAGAGGGAACGCAAACTCATGCACATTTAATATTCCATGGATAGACAAACATAACACGAAGCCTTGAGCAGAACATCTAAAAGATTATTTAGATCATTCTTGAGGGCATTTTTACATGTTCGAATTCTGGGTAATTATTTTTTTATTAAGCTTTGAATGAACTAGATTTCTCAAAGTTCGAGAGAAAAAAAAAGAAAAAAAAAATCAGGCCATTTGGTACCACAGAGATCTGAACACTCAAAGTCCAGCAGGGATTTCATTTTATAAGAGCTCGTTCAATACCGAACACAGTTTGTGCAAGAGTTTATGAAAAACGTACACGTTTTTATAGGAAAAAAATGACTAAACAGGTTTTTTTATACTCAACAAGTATAAACCAATATATGGTCCCAAACTTGCTAACTTGTACAGCTTAATATAGGTTAAATTTGCAAACCTGTACCTATGTTTTATTTATTTATTTATTTAAACATTACACATGCTTTATATACATTCACATGTCATGCACACACACACATATTTTTGCATACAAAAATTTGCGTACATTTTTGATTTTGTATAAATAGTTTAATTTTGAGGGTTTTCGATTTACAGCTAGAAAAAGACAAAAATGTGTGTTTTAAACTGCATTTTTTGTAACAGGGTTGCAAATATATATTTATATAATTAATATATATATATATATTATATTCATACATGTATGCATGTATGTATGAATGAATGAATGAATGAATGAATATATATATATAGGTGCTTAAACTCTATCGCAAATAAATAAACAAATAAATAAATAAATGCACACACACACACACACACAACAACCTTTTTCTGAACACTATTCATGGAAAGTGTCCCAGCTTCTGCTGATGTTACCTGGTTGAGACGGAGTAGCGTTCCCGCAGGTGTTTGCACGGCACTCCGGCCACTGTGATGTTTTTTATGTCGTCCTTCTGAACGCCCAGGTTCGAGCCCTTAATCGTCACAGCTATTCCTCCTTTCAGCGGCCCGTATCTCGGCGTGATCTGAAATACATTAAAAAAAGATCCTAATCATGGACCGTTCTGAGAAAACACCACCGAGATGAGCTGAGATAACCAATCTCACTCGAACAACAGTAAAAAATGATTTATTTCTATTCCCATCAGTAATTCAGTCACCTAAATAGAACGTGATCTGAGGTTTATATTGATTTTCACCCTAAAAATTTGTGAAAATAGGGAAGGAGGATGAGAGAAGTTATAAATTATTGCTTGAACTTTCAGAGCTGTGTTTTGAGCATTGACGATTGTTAAAAGCACAATATGAACTTGGAAAATATCTGGTTTGTCCCACAAAAGCAATGATTCGGTACTCACGTCAGTGATCCGGGGGTCGGGACACTCCTCCAGCTCTTTAGAGGCACAGAGCTGGTCGTACACACACAAGCTGGTCTGCTTGCACCACACACACTGATATTTGGGGTCAGCGTTCTTACACAAGCTGCAGTCTTCACGTCCCAGAGAGCAGTTATACAGAGTCACTGAAAGACAAACAAACAAGTCAAAACACCCAAAAAATTGTGTTAAATAATTTTTTTATTTTTATTCAACATATCGTTTATTACACATGAACGTTTAGGCTTCAACTGCCATGCTTTTTTGAATTGGTATTTAGATACTGTATTTACAGACGTTTATTGCAGCTCGGAGGTGGCATGAATGCATTTCCACAGCATTTACAATATGAAAAAACAGACAATATTGTGTCTAAAATATAACACATTAAATTCTTATTTATTGAACTATCGATCAATATCACATTCTTCCACAGAAGAAAGAAAGTCATATGGGTTTGGAGCGACATGAGGGTGAGTGAAAAGCGAGTGCAATTACCACTTAGACTGCTGTCGATCTTCTTTCCGGTGTGTTTGTCTCTTACATGGAACAGGACGTTGGTCTCGTGAGCTTTCTCAAAGGAAAACTGGAAGAGAGATTAAAGGGTGAGTCAACACCGACGGTTCTCTCCTCCACATTAAAGACTAGAGATGATTTACAGGCTGGACACTTTCCAACAGGGGGAGCTATAATCTCAAACTCCCACAAGAGCCATTGAAGAAGTGTAGGTGAATCTTTATGTTGGTAATTAGTTGTGTATCATTTAGCAAGAGTTTTATATACAAAGATATTTACAGTACAGGAACAACAGACTGCCTTGGGCAACATGAGGAAAAGTAAAGAAAGAAACTGAAGCTAACCACATATCCGCTGAAAGAGTAGAAAGGTCCCGACTCGGTCTTGACATCATCCTCATACCTCATCAGCTCCGTCCCGATGGTGAAATCACGATCCTAATGAGTCACAATTCAGAAAACATCAACTGAACACCCTTTGTTCACATTTATTCACAGGTAAGAGGACAGGAAATGAAGGAAGCCGGACTTTAAGACCCGTTTAGAGGAAAACTATAACCAGATTATGAATAGACTGCCAAAAATAATTTTCTCAATCGGTATTTGTCTCTTGTTGTCCAGAAAACATATAAAGACATCCTTAAAAGAAAGGTCAATGGATATATTATCTGAAAACAAGTCTTAATATTAGGGCTGTTAACTAAGCATATTATTTTAATGGGATTAATTATATAAATAAAAAGTATTTTTAGTCTTTGAATTATCGTCATTTGGAGCCTTTTCTAAACAAATGTTAATATATGCTGATTTTATTAATTATTTAATAAAAAATAAAACAAATTATAATATATTTTATTTTATTTGTTTTCTGTAAGTTTCTGTAAATATGCATTTAATAATTATTTATTATTTGTGATTATATATAATATTACTTGTAATTAGATTACTTATAATTATCATATTTTATCTACTTAATATCTTATGCAAGTTTGTTTTGGAAAACAAGATACTGACAACAAAATTCTGATTTTGTTTATTGATTTTTTTTACATTTGTATTTTATTTTATTTGTATTTATTTATTTTTTATCCCTAGTGACCTTGAAGAAGACATGTAGTGTTAAAAGGAGGCCAGGAAGTTGAACTCACCTTGTACGGGTCCAGTTTGATGCCCTCAAAACTGATCCGGGTTTTGTGTCCGACCGGGATAAGGACGGGATCTGGGTTCTCGAAGCGTGGACAGTTCTTGTTCTAGAACACACAGAAGATGGAGAAATCTGTTCTTCTGTACAGGAAAGTACTCATCTACAGCAATCTTCTGAGCGATTCTTAATTTACATCCAACATAAATTAACGAGCGTCCATTGAAACTGAAAAACTCATTAACCATGATGACGTGCATGAATGAAACCGTTTATTTACAGCTGAAATCTAATATATCCTCATTGACATTGGCGACTGTGTCTAATTGCATATAATCCATTCTTTTCCCATCCACTTTTTCATTTTTTTCATTTGCTGATTCAGCTAAAGCGTTTAACATTAAAACTTTCTGAGTAAAGTCATTTACTTTGTGTCCACATTTCATCAGCCACATGTGACTGTTCCAGGAAACAGCAAATATCAAACAGTGTGGAGGCCATTTCTGAAATTGCTGGCACTGGATATCAATAACTCAGCTTTATGCTCCAAGAAACGGATTAAATAAATAAATAAAATGTCTGGACCAGTCGGACCTGGTGTTTGAAGATGAGAATCGCATGAAACTAATCAAAGGGGCCCAATCAATGGTGCTGATAGCACACATACATCACCAAGACGTTTATTCAATGTCTACTTCTTCATACATGTCATTTTTAGCACGTTTCCTCAACTGCAATACTTTGCTAAAACACTTCCTGTCTAAAGTTAGAATGACGTTCAGAAAATGTTTTTATTTTTCTAACACACAGTCCTGGTCTTATTGAAAGAAAAAGTTATAAAATGCATTGATAAACAACTTTTCATTTGAGATGACATCTTTAAGACAACTTGGGCAGGGAAACTAGCCAAACATGTCTACATAAGCGGAGGAGGTGTGCTTTCCCTGTCTCCCTCCTAAACTAACCCAATCCCAACTGAGTGAATTTTAGCATTTTGATTAAAATATTTAGTTAACTGTAAACACTAATGCTCAAAATAATTAATTGATTTGAGTAGTTCAATCAAATTAACCTTTATGAGTATTTAGAACTTTTTTTCTTTTCACAGTTCACAGAACTGACACATTTACAGTGATCTGAAGTGTTTCATTGTTTTGAGTTTCATGAACTTGTTTCTTTTAATTTAGACAAACTTAATTTTAACTGAAGCTGGGCTGGGATGTCTTTTTCCAAGCATTTTTCCATCTTTTTGGCAAGCCATGGCAAACACTAAAATTAAGTGTTATATAAATGTTGTTTTTGTGCAAGATTAATCTTAAGTGGGAGATTTAGTAGTGTTTCATGTTTCTCTATGCTAATTTAAAAGGGTTTATGTTGTGTGATTTATTTTTGGGGGGGGGGGGGGGGGGGAGATACCCTCATGGTGATGAGCGGAGCACAAGCTTAGTTTGAGAACAGATATATGTTAAATTATCTATATTGTCATACTCATTCAGCAATTGATATGCTATGCTGATGCTATCAAAGCATTGTGTTACCAACTAGCAAGTTAGCATTTCCTGAATTAGCTAGATAAAGCTCACTGTAAAAAATTATCAGTTGACTCAACTTAAAAAAAAGTGAGAAAATCTGTTTCCTCAAAATTATTAAGTAAATAAAGTTCATGTGTAATTGAAACAATTTAATTATGTGGAATTGTCAAGTTCACATAACTTAATTTTTTCAACTTTCTTCACTTTTTTTAAGTTAAGTCAACTGATCACTTTTTACAGTGTAGCCAAGTTTCCACTACTAAAAATATTTAAGTTGAGATTACATGATAATTTTAAGTTAAATGAATGAACGAGCTTACTCAAATATTTCAAGTTAAGAGTAATTATACTGTAAAAATAAAAATCTGCCAGTTCTGCTTACTCAAACTTTGAATTTATTAACTTAAAAATGTTGATGTAACTGATCACCTCAAATTTTTTGAGTTTTGCTAACTTGTTCGGGTTTACACTGTTTACATCCTTGTTGAATTGAAGTATTCATTTCTTTCTTTCAAAACAAACTTTTGAACGGCAGTTCACGTGTGCTAACTGGGGGAGTGTAATAGACAGAATTACTGATAAAAAGACAGAAAATGGTGCATGTGAGCTCGTTTGACTCATCTCAGTACCTGTCTGGGTTTGATTATATTGGCGCCGGTTTCTGCGTCGCTCAGATCCGTGCAGGTGTGAGCCGCAATGTTCCACTGACATCCCCAAGCGCTGCTCACACAGGAAGTGCATCTGCGGAGAAACACGCGCAACCATTAAACCAGAGGTTTCCAGTTACATTTTTCATCAGTGTGTAAATGTTTGGAGTAAAAACATATAGTCCCTGTGCACTTCAAATAATACTCATTCATCAGCAATGTCCCAGAGCTCTTAAAAAACACAAGGAGAAGGGGAAAAAAGAGATGAGAGATCGACTTTCATGTGTGATGAATGAATGAGAAACGAAAGCAATTTCCTGCTCTTGGAGAGAAAAAAAAAACGTAAGCAAGTCTCTATAGAAGCAAATTCAATTCCAGCTTCAGTGATGCATTACAATTTATGAGTAAACTTCATCGTTACAGATGCTCGTATTCATTATACACACAGTGGTGTCAGCACAAAGTGGAGACACACACACACACACGCTGACAATAGAAGGCGAGACAGCAAACGTACGGTGTGTTTTCTGCTTTCCGGACTGCCGCTGCGCAGTTGTAGAACTTGTACTCGCTGGACGCGACCTCCACGCTACTGTTCACAAAGATGTGGACCGGAACCGCCACGAAATCTACACAGACACATGGGGTCAGATTAGCCAATCATAGCAAAGGTCATCTGCACATAGATGTCTTAAAGATACAGTAGCAAAAACAACCTGAGGGTCAGCGAGAGGATTAAAAAAATGGTCATGAAACACTAAATTATGATCTATCTTTGGTGCAAGAAACCTAAATAGACTAAAAGGACCATAAAAGTAGTTCATATGACTATATGAACTCAATTCCAAAGCTTTGCATGAGTAACAAGCTGAATTTGAACTCATATGGAGTTCACAAATCGGACAGCTCCAGTTTTCGAGTTCACAGTCATATGGGCTTTTTAATGGGGATTTTTGCTCTTTTTGTAGCTTGACAGATGTGGTTGAAAAACAGGAGTGCAACAATATCTCCTTTTGATTTTCCACAATAAATAACAGCATTTGAGTTTGAAAAAACATGTAAATAATAAAAATATTAATAAAATGTAACAAGATATAAAAAATCTTTTTAAATGTATGTATTATTAACAAAATATGTTATTGTTATTATATAATTAATTGTTCTTTATTAAATTTAAAACCTGCTTTACAAACTTGCTAAATTATATGAAGCCAACTAATAAATAAACAAATAAATAATTACATTTTAATTCAGTAAAAACAATAGGAACATTTATTTATTATGAACAATATTTTTTTTATAAATGATAATAACAACATTTATTATTCATATATAAATATAACTATATAATATACAGTATGTAGTAATAAATAAATATATATACATGTAATTAAACAGTGTAAACAGTGTGCAGAGAGTCTGTAAAACCGTAAAAAGGCCGTTCAGATTTCATGTGTTGTGACGAGTGACGTACCTTGGTGTGCAGGTGTCGGGGGTATAAGAGGCTGTTCAGGTAAACGACAACTGATTCTGCCGTCCACCATCCTGCCGGCGCTGGAATGAGAGCCAAAGAGACAGTGGATCCGGTCGGAGTCTCTGAGGATCGGCAGCGATCGCACGTTTATCTCAACCTGAGGGACATTTGACAAACTCTGAACTCACACAGTTGTGCCGATATGAGAGAAATAAGCAAAACAATCCTTGAAACCAATACATAGCATTTTCTTTTTGAGGCCTTTTTAATTTAGTCATATCATAAGGAGATGCAATCCAATAAAAAATTATGGTTTTATGAGGAAAATGTTGCTCTTCTCATGTTTTAGAAAGAAGCTCAATGTGTTGAGGTGGAACTTCTAGGCTATGGCGTCATAAGATGACCTGATCATCAACGCGGGAAGTGGGGGTGCTGGGGGTGCTGCAGCACCCCCTATTGGCGAGAGGGATTTTTTTTTTTAAATGTATTAAAAATATTTTGCACAGTTTATAAATCCCTTATGAATATTTTAGGAAATGATGTTGACACACGTAGGCTATTACATGTATTTAGGATTTTTTTATTAATAAACAAGTGTTTTCAGTCGGTGTCGGATGCAAGATGTTGACGATGCTGACTCGCGATGTTCACAGTAGTGAACGCGCCAGAGAGAAATGCATATTTCATACGGAGTAGCCTACATAAGCAGAGAGCAGTCTGTGTCTGTTTTCTTTCGTTTTGAATTGTTCTGTTTAAAAGTAGACACACATGTCTGTGAGGCGCGTAGGCCTAGGCTATACTTTATACACCTGAGTTTCGGTTCATTTATGAGACGCGCCGGCGCCTCCGTTTCGTGATTATCGTCTGCTATATTTACTACTTATTTATTAAATCCAGGCAATTGGTTGATGAAACATTGATTAAAATTATAATACAATTAATACAAAACGAAATTCACGTTGAAGAAAGGTTTTGTGCTTTCTGTTTGATGTCTCTAGCTGTGAAAGTTTTAAAGCATCTTTTTGTGCCGCTTTCAGAGCGCTCACGTCCGTAACATTGTTGTTTCCTCATAAATGCGAACACGAAAAATAAAATAAAATGAATATTTTATGTTCTGTGGAGACTTTGAGACTCTATATCATAACTAACAAGATGTTTGAGCCCTCTTTAGGTACAAGTCAATGCTTTTACTTTGTTCAGTGTGCACAGTTCATGGGTTCATGAAGCTCTTAATTTTGAGCTCTCAAAGTGCACCAGATTGATGCATTGAACCTTAAAATGTACAAAATTTTCTTGCGGGGGAGCATGCCCCCGAACCCCCCTAGAGGGACAGAGGTCCACCCAACATGCCAACATCCCAACATCCATCCCCAAACTTTTGAAAAGCTTGCTACGCCATTGTATAGGCTCATAGGGGGTTTGTAAAAAAAAATATATATATTAATAATAATAATAATAATTCACAGCACCCCCTGATCACAACTACTTCCAGCGCCCCTGGACCTGATCATTTGGAATAATTCTCA
>JAULUF010000027.1:18307500-18372906 GCA_031834385.1 Semotilus atromaculatus
CAGCGCACCTGAGCCACACCTGACAACATGTCAACCCTCAACTAACGGCCTACAAGCCACATAATGACCATAAAACCACAGCTCCATTCACAGGGAACTCACAAAAACCTGCATCCGGACTGGTTTTTATCCATCTATCACTCAATTTCATCTGTCTGTCCTGCAAATAATCAGCTCTAACAAAGCCTTTTTATTTGAGTGTAAGAATTGGACTCAAGTTGAGCGAGCTGTTCATTATTTCTAATATAACGTCTAACAGGGTTTAGTTGTGTCTGTGGTAGCGAGGGGTTTCGTCAGTGATATCTTTTTTTCTTTCATCCCTCTGTCAGAGATTCGCCACGTTCACCCACCAATTCCCTCACCTGCCAAAGCCTAAACTCCAGCTTTGTGACACGCCTGCTAATTCAGGTGTGTGACATCAGGTAGCGAGCTGCTTGTAGCGGTTCACTAATTGGTTGTCTCAAGTTTCCAGAGATGTTCGTTTCCTCAACATTTCTTTAACAATGCCTAACATTCTGCTCTTGGCTCCACGTCCTCCTACGAACTGTCAATTTTTGGTTATTTTTACATGTGGAAAAGTTAGTTTAAAGGGTTAGTTCACCCAAAATTGAGTATTGTGTCATTTACTCGTCCTCGAGGATGTCATTTACTCGTCCTCAAGTACTCCTCGAAATGCATAATGTTTCATTATCTTGTAAGCTTCAAAAAGACACTAAAGTGTCAAAAAAAGTAAACATGACTTGTGCACCATATTTCAAGTCTTCAGAATTTTTTTTAAAGTCAATAACTGATAATATTCTCCTTAAGTGAGCTGCTTCATTCAGTCAATTACAAGAACTGAATCAGATTTTTAATTTGTTTATATTTCTTAAATTCATTGTGATTCTTGTATTCATTGTAAAGCACTTTGGTCACCTCGATTGTGTTTAAATGTGCTACATAAATAAACACAGGCTGATTGATTGATAGTTTTATGATGACTTTTTGTCATTCTAAAGCTTGGCAGCAGCAGGCCTCATTTACTTTCATTATATTGAAAATAATTGAAAAGAAACATTAATCATTTGTCTTCCACAGACGACAAAGCCATACAGGTTCAGAATGACATCAGGGTGAGTAAATGTTCATTCTTGGGTGAACTATCCCTTTACATTAATAGTTTATAGTTCACATTAAAAAGTCATTCTGCATTGTTATTCTTACATAACGAATGAACATCAAAACCTCAACTATATGGGTTATAGTACCTCAGATGATGGTTTGAACACCTTGTGAATGTAGTTTCCTGAATTGAACAGAACTTTTCTCACCTTGATCACCTCTCCAGCATTGTGGCCCAGAAAGGCAATGGTGTGATCGTTCTCGACAGCCACAGCCACTGCGGTCAGCAGGTTCTGCCTGATGAAGACTGGATTGGCCTTCAAGGCAAACTCCTGCCGACTGGCCAACGGAGATGGAAGAAAATCGGCTCCACACTTATACTGGTTCACTATGTCTTTCTGCAAGATAACAAAGAGTAAAGGGAAACAGACACTTAAATAAACGTGAAATGTGCAAAATGTACTTTATATTATGTTCCTGCACTTACTGTCTTGTTAATCTTTCATCCAAATATATTTTTCTCTGACTACAAAGATATTTTTTTTTACAATGTCTAAATGTTTTCTTGTGTTTTCTTTCACTACATCACAGAAGTAAAACAGGTTGAAAAAGAAATCTCTACTCTTCGGGTGCTGTATGTTAAGCACAAAAGTAGCAGCAGTTTGCTAAAACACCATTTACACCTGGATAATATAAGGAAGTAAGCAGCAGTGAAATCACTCAAAAAATGTGGGGTTCTTTCAAAAGAAAGCATATAGAAAGAAAGTGTAACAATATATTCAAGAAAAAAATTAAACACAGATAAGCACGTTACATATTAGTTTATCACACTAATGTGTTTGATATATTATACAAGTTAGCAAGCAAAACGTATCCAATATAAAGCTAAACAATCTATTTTAATTCATATGTTTGAGGAAAAATTTCCATTTTCCTTTCCATATAAATGCATCGAAGCAGAATGATAAAAAATTAACTTTGGACATTTCATGTCCTTTTAAAACCATTGGTAGAGGCTCATAATACATACACTGTTGGGTATATTAAAAAAGCTTAACATTGTTCGTTGTTAAACTGCAAAGAAATACCTATCAGCGGCCAATGAGCTGCGGCTTAACATTCAAACAAATGCTGGTAGTGTTGCTGTTTAACGGTCCGTAGCGCGCTTTCAGAAACCCTCCACCTGTATAGATCTGCTACGGGAGTTATTTCATATATGTACATGTGCAGCAGCTGCATGTCTTACATGGTCACAGCAATGTCTGTGAATGTATTGGCAGTGGCTAGTCTCTGTACTTGCTCTGCAGCAGCAGTAGAGTAGCAGATCTATCCCACCAAGACCAAATACCTTAAAATTGCATGTGCATGACTCAGAGAGTCATCATGACACAAATAACTTTCCAGCTTCAAAACATGCATTTTTGTCATTGATCAATGTTAAGAAAAGCTGCTACTTACATCGTGTTTGACACATGTTTCTGGATTACTGGATGTGTAGGGACTCTCCACAACTAATCTGTCGTCAATCTTGCCGTTGTCCGTGTAGCAAGCGGTAATTATGGCCAACAGTTTCTGGTTGATGTTTTTAAGGGGGTACATACACAGAGCTGATTCAGTGGCCCCTTCCTCTGAGCTAGCCACTACAAACAGGACTTTATCCCATTCCCTGATATTCCCATACTCTCCAGAATCAGACATGGCCTGGGCCAGCTCTTTCCCCGGCTCTGTCAAATACGCGGCTTGGACTTTATTGTAGCGATTGTTCTGGCCGCAACTAAGCTGAAGCTCTGTGTACGAATAGTAGTGATTGTCGTTCTCGCAGAGCCGCGAAACGAAAGTAAAGTTCTTGTTGTCCGTTCCACCAAGAGTGCGCGAAAAGAGGAAATAGACAAAGTTGTCATTTTTGAAGGCAAAGCGGAAGTCGTGCAGGTACTTGGGCACGAAGGGAACCGCCTGGACCGTAGACGCCTCGATGATGCTCTCGAACACGACCCAGTCGCGATAGTTCTGCACGATTCTGGTGCTGATGAGTTTTGAGCTGTCCATGCTTCCGTAGCCCTTCCCAACCAAAAAGACGTTGAATGGTTTGTCATCCAATTCTAACGTGGCCATGACGCCCACCACCGAAACGTGCTCTTCGGTGCTGGCAGCATAAGTCCGCTCCCCTTTGCTGTCGCTGTAGTATATCTGCTCTTTGACGTTGGTGAGGTTGAGCAGAGAGCAGATTCCTCGGTATAAACTCCCACAGACTATCAGCGACCCGTTAGCCGAATGAACCAGCAACAGTTTATTGGTGTTGTTGGTGTCTTTCAGGTCTTGGCAAGTAGACACTGGAGGTGTGCAACCCCTCGCATCTTTCTTGGGCCCCGTTTCAGATCTGGCCTCAATGTTCAATGAAGAGTCCAATTGATAAATAGCATTGACCGCACCGAGGTAAACACGCCCGGTCTGGGAGTCCCGTGCCACGTTATTGATTGGCGTGTCCGTGGAAAACTCGAGTATGGGCTCTTCAGGGGGTGCAGCGGTTACTTGTAACACCAGTAGGACTGTTGGTAACCAGGTGGCCATTGCTGTAAAAAGAAAGATTTTGAATTAGGATAAATAACAAAATGCAAAGTTCAGATGTTGGGGTGTCAGAAAGATGTTAACTCTTTCCCCACCAACGTTTTTGATCATATTCACAAAAATTTAATGGCCCACAGAATATTTCGTTGTATGAAAATCTGAACATGCAATATATCAAAAGAAAGAACAGTGCCTCTCGTTTTATACAAAAAAACCCCCATTTTATTCTATGCATTCTTTTTTATCAACAATTGAATAAAAGTTGAATAAAAAAAAGCAACATTTTGAACAAAAAGCAGAGAATTTGTTTTTCAAAGACTACTACGCTTTATCATTAAGCCGGAAAATGCCGTCAATGGTGGATAAACGTTGTCTTATAAAAGACAGAAAAATTCCATCAATGGCAGGGAAAGAATTAATTAGTATTGCTTGCTAAGTTAGACATCACTATTACAATTGTTTATATGCTCTAGAACCCTAGAAACCACCCAAAATACCCCCAAAAACCTACTAAAACATCCTAACCTTAACCTTGAACACCCTAATAACCACCCAGAACATCATAAAAACTCCATAGAACATCATAGCAACCAGCAAAATAGTCATTAACAGTGTGCACAAAGTTAAGGCACAAACACATTATGGCTACAACAGTTGGTGAAGGTCACTACAGGTTGGCTTGACCAGGGTGCTCAATCTCTCTGCCCATTCATCCCTTCGGAAAAATGTTCTTCAAATTAAAAAGCCTAACGAAGCTCAAACCTAGGCGGCTGTTTTATGATGTTAACCTGCCATTCCCTGGAGTTCCATCGACGCTGCGAAGTGATAACGCACTCGCCCTGAGGGTTGAGTTAATTTCAGCTCTCACATTCATTTACATAAAAACCCCTGCCCTTCTATTGGCAGTTTTCATCTTTTTTCCCTTCTCCCTGCTGATCACGAAGCTCATTTATTACAAATTCCATTTCTTTACGTAAATGTAGCTGCCCTTTTTAGTTCATACCCTTAAACAATTCTTTTTTTTTTTTTAATTGGTTCGTGTTATTTGCTCTCTTTATGGGAAGTGGTTTGTTTTTCTTTTACTTTGTCCTAAGGACGTTTGCTCTTCTATGAAACTAGTTTAGGTGGAACTCAGGTGTAGGTTGATGCCAAAGTGTGACCAATCACCAATAAATCACCAATGAGATCTCTGCAATGTTTCAATTGTTTCTACAAGACAGTAAAATAGACTTTTGAATGTGAAAACGTGACCGATACTGTAAGAATAACACACTTTTTAATGTCTCAATTGTTTCAGCTAAACAGCAAAGAGATTAAATGGACAGAAACTTGAGACTTTTGCTTGGTTTGAAAGTGCGCCTGACCCAATAGGAGAGAAAAATCCCCAATGAGGCTAAATGGAAAGCAAATGGAGACTTTTGCTTCTGTGTGAATGCACGAATGACCCTGTTTGTAAAGCAATGACATCTCTGTAATAGCTCAATTGTTTCTTCTAGACGGCAAACAAACTAAATTGAGGGCAAATTGAGACTTTTGCTTCTGTCTGAAGAGTGACTGACCCTGTAGGAAAGAAAAATAACAAATATGATCTCCAATCTCTCAACTGTTTGTCTCAGAAAGTTAAGAGATTAAATGGAGAGATAATCGAGACTTTTTTCCCTTGTGTCCAAAAGCGTGACTGACCCTGCAGAAGAAGAAAAATATCACCAATGAGCTAAAGGTTTAGATGAGATCAATAACTTCTTCAGACACGGATTTAAATTTTCCAATCATAAGTCAGCTTAATATAAACTCAAACATGTCTCAAAGTCTCCCAAAACCAAATGGTCTGAGTTGGCCTCCAAATCTTCTCTATCAACTCTTTATGTCAACAGTTGTTTTGTGCATGTTCAAGGATTCTGAGGAGCAACATCTAAACAACTTTGATGTTGAAATTAGAACTCCAACTTTCCTGAGTTGTGAAAGAGCAATCTATGAGCAATCAAATTTTTGCTCAGAGATTTACTATGGATTGGGTTTAGGAGCACTATAGGAGCAAAGACCATCTCAATGCATTTGCCTGCAGGTGCTTCAAAGCTATCATATAATATTTAACCTCTAATCTAGGAAGACAAATGACAGCATTTACTGACAGCGCTAGACCTGAAAGGACATTTCAGCAGCTCTAACTCAATACTGAGCTCATGGACACAAAGGAAATGGGACGTGGACGTATAGATCAGCGACAGAGACTTCGCTTAAGAATCACACATATATCTTCAGGGATCCAATTACCCTGACATGTGTGTTCGTAATGCAGGACAGAAGGTCAAGACACACTGGCCTGCGTCCATTAATTCTGTTATGGCCGTCAGTGCAGAGAGTAGCCTTGAAGAAAACTTAGCCGCCTGTCTCAATTAACGCAAACGATAAAACGCAGAATTCAGATCCTATTTGTTGGGGTGTTGAATTTCATGGTTAAGCAAGCAGAGGTCAATTAGTAGCGCTTGCTAGGGTAAACACTTTTACTACTATTGCCCTTACTTAAGGTGTGCTCTATGAACATGAAGGATAACTCAAGTCATGCGGTTTGTTTAGGAGAGGTTAATTTTCACAAGCAATCAGACTTCCAATTTCCACTTGTTGGACAATAAAACATGTTAAAAAAAATCTCTTACAATTTTTTGAGTTTTTGTCCTAACCAGAAACCCCCTAGAACACCTTAACAACCACACAGCACACACTAGAAACTACAAAACACCCAAGAAACCCCACATAGAACACCCTAGAAAACCGATAATACACACTGGCAACCTCACAGAACACCCTAGAAACCACAGAAAGCCAGAGAAACCACACAGAACATTATAGAAACCACATAATAAACCTAGAAACCCCCCAGAACACATTAACAACCACACAGAACACACTAGAAACCCCCAAACGAACAACCCATAGAACACCATATAAACCATTCAGAGCACCCTAGTAGCCCCCTAGAAAACATTAGCAACCACACAGAACACACTAGAAACCACAAAAGTGTTAGAAACTCATTTAAACACTCTAGCACCCACATAGAACACCCTAGAAACCCCCCTAGAACACCATTTCAAGAATTCAAAACACCATATTAACGCCATAGAACAGTAGCAACCAATCAGAACACCCTAGAAATCCGCTAGAACATCCTACCAACATTCTAATGACAACCCGGAACACCTAACAATAATAGACACCGCATAGAATGCCATACAATACCCCCTATAGCATCCTACCAACAATCTAGTGACTACTCAAAACACCCTAGCAATCATCTAGAACACATTGGAAACCCCCTAGAGCACCCTAACAACCAATCAGAACTCCATAGACTAATACAAGATACAAGCCTGATGTTTTTCACTGATGACAATGCTTATTTCATCCATGCTCAGAAACCCCTTAGAACATGGTGTGTACCACATAGAACACCCTGGAAACCTGATAATACACACTGGCAACCTCACAGAACACCCTAGAAACCACAGAACTCCTTAGAAACCCCCAGAATATCCTACCAACACCATAGTGATGACCTAGAACACCTAGCAATCATAGACACCACATAGAACACCATATAAAGCCCAGAGAACACCTTAGCAACCACTCAGAACATCAAAGAACCCCCGATATAACATCCTAGCAACACCCTAGTGATGACCCGGAACACCTAGCAATCATAAACAGCATATAGAACACCATAGAAATCCCAGAGAACACCCTAGCCACCACACAGAACACTATAGAATATCCCTATTACATCCAAGCATCACCATGGTGATGACCCAGAATACCCTTTAGAACACCCTGGAAACCCCCCCAGAACTCCCTAGCAATACAAGATGTTTTTCACTGATGACAATGCTTTTTCATCCATGCTTAATAACCTACCATCTAAAGTCAAGCAAATAAATAAAAAAGTTGTTTTTTCAAGTAAAAGCTGATTTTACATACTTAGTGTTTTGTTGTAGATGTAAATTCATGATTGAAGGACACAGGACACAACATACATTCCCACTGTCTAAAGTGCACACAGGTCTTATGAAAGACACTCCAAATGAACAGCTGATAACTGGGGCAAAGCAGTTTCTTGGCTGAAGGGCGGAAAAATAAAAGGCTCCCCGCTCCCTTGTTTAAGCACGATGAAAGACAAAAACCTTTTTATTAAAACATGTAGAGGGAAACTTTTCCCTGACACAAAACTTCTTCGAGAGACAAGAGTCTTTATACTCTGATTAGGGTGACCGAATTCCTGCTCGGGCTCTCTCATTGTACGGCATGTAGCTTCAAAGATTCATTTGCTTATGCATGCAAATCGCTCACATCGGCCCAAAAACCGTCTGTTGCCATACAAATTCCCTCAGATGTGCGGTTATAGGTCATCGCGTGTGGATCCGGTCTCCTGTCCCCGTGCGCCGGGCTCTTTCATCCATCACACGCGCTGTTAATCCGCCTGCTAATCCTGAAATTTGCGCAGGATCAAAGTGTTGCGCCTCAACATCACGCAATACTGGCGCAGCAGGGCTCAACACCAACCGGCTCAGCACCACCGCGGCCCACTCCATCAGGACATCGAGGCCCGCCAGATAAACTCCTTTTAATTTACCTGACGACAGATACCGAATTAGCCCAGAGCAAACATGGTCTCAAAACGCGTTAATAAATAATAACGAAACAACTAATGCACTAATGAAGCAAAAAACATCTGGAGGAATCCAAACGGAGAGCCAGGAGTGTTAAATTATAACTGTACTGAAGAACAGAGGGGTTTACCTCCAGGAGAGAGACAGAGAGAGAGAAAAGACTCATTAGCGTAGGTTTATTATTGCCTGAGAGAGATAATCCCGTTTTCTCCTCAGTCAGACGAAGGAACAAAACCCCTTCAGCTCGGCGCTGCATTACCAGACAGGAGCCTGCAGGAAAAAACAGCCTTGTTAGATCTCGCAAGCCTTCAAGGCAAGTCCACACGTGTCTTTCACCTGCGCCACTGAAGATTACAGGACACCGTCGGGTTCAAGCTGTCAAAGAAACACAAAGCCACGTCTCAAGCAGAAAGTGTGCGCGGACTCGAACACAGAATGGAGTTATTAGAGGTCTGCACAGGACTTGTGTGTTGATAAAAGATGGTTTAGGTGTAGACTGATGGGTAGTAAACATGCACCAACATAATCTGAATAAAGGCAAAAAACAAAATAAAGATAATAATAATAATAAAAAAACTAAAAATGATAAAAGAATAATAAAAAAGAAATTCTGATTCACAGTAATATCCCCACCCCCCAAAAATAAATAAGAACATGACAATGAAATAATGATCTGAATAAAGGAAAAAGACAACAACAATAATAATAACATTGATATAATAATAATAACATTGATATAATGGTAAATAAATACCAGGTAAATGCCAAATTTACTCCAAAGTAATACCACCGAAAAAAAGAAAGAAAATATTGGCAATTGACTGAAGGCAAAAGCAATAAATAAACAACAAACTAACTAAATAAAAATAATAATAAAACACTTAATTTTTTAGGTCGAAAGTCTGAATAATAATTTAAAAAAATTACATAAAATAATAATAATAATAATAATTAGATAAAAACGTTTGTCAAAGTTGGCTTGAGAAAGCCTGACAAGAAAGTTTGAATAAGATTTAAAAGTTTAAAGTTTGAAGTTTTATAAATAAATGGAAAAATAAATCATCTTCAAAAAATATACTGAAATAATGGTAACTCTGTCTAAACAGAAAATGAAAAGAGTGACCATTGATATAAATGTATGCAACTGCTACTTAGGGTCAGGTATTTATTTGAGCATTGTAGCATTGGACAGTATATCACTAGATGATCGATTAATGTTTGATTAATTTTTTTATCCATTTTCCCAGAGAATGATTGCTCATTGTCAACATTTAGGAGTACTACAGCATTCAGATGTTAGCTTCAAAGCCAACAGGCATGATTCCACGGTGGTTTTACAAAGAGAAAGACAGAATGACCCACAATTCTTTTCAAGAGAAAATGAAGAGCACAATAACTAAATGAAATGATAGGGCTGGATGTGGTCCTCAGCGCTCCTGTGAGCCAAACAGGTCTGAAAGTTCCTGTCACAGTCTCCATTGAATTTCCATATGAGTGATTATCCCGACCGGCATTCATTTATTTTCATTTGATGAAGCGCGCAAGCGGTTGGCCATGGAGGCCGGGTCAGCGCTGAGAGCCATTAACAGTCTGGCCTGAGGACTAGAGCGCACCTCTGCTGTGTGAGCGCTGGGCCCGTACACATTTGGGCTCATCTGATGGGTTATTGTTCCTCTCAATGCTGCTGCCAGCTGTTCCCACACACACACACACACACGTCTGCATGTCAGGATTGGATCCAGCACTTACTGGTCCTCTTTGCACCTTCTGGCGGAGGCGAGTGTCCTCTGGGAACGCAGAGATGGTGTGTGGACGGCAGACACAGCTGGCCCAGGCCAAACAAGATTAAAAATGGAACGGTGGAGAGAAATTCTCCACCAATCCCATTCGATTATCCGTCCATCCTTTCCTCCGTGCCTTTCTCTCTCCCTCCGATTCCTCATTTCATTTCCCCTCATTTTTCAGTCACACCCTTCGAGCTGTTGTGAATCTATTACACACCTTATTGTCTCTAATGAAGTAGCTTTGCATCCATTAAGTTGGTTGAAGCACGAAGCTTGATTCTACTACGGCTCCATTTCACAGAGAAGAGAGAGGAGTTGCTTTCATTCTTGGCCTTTTAGACTGATTTGTTGATGGGGATAATACTAAGATGGTTATTATGTCTGAATAAAGGCAAAAGCTCCCAAAAAAAGTTTTTTTTTAAAATGTAGTCCGAAAAATGGCTAGTAAAAGAATCAATTGATGATGGCAATTTCCCGGTCTGAATAAAGGCAAAAGCACACACACACACACACACAACACAAACACAACACAACTAATAATGGTAATTTCCCAGTATGAAAAAAATAAGAGACATGAGAAAATTGTGAAAAATAAATAATTAAATGTACTTTTAAAAATGACATAAATGAAATAATAAAACAATTCAATAATAGTAATTTCCCAGTCTTAAATATATATATAAGATAATAATGATACATGTATAAGAACAGAACAATAAATATATAAGAACCGTATGTGTGTGCGCGTGCGTGCGTGTGTGCAAAATAACTTATTTTACACGACGACAAAAAAATTCAATGCCACTTATACTGTTTAACTGTTAACACGCGATTATTAAAATAATTACAAAATTTTCATTGCATACTGTAGGCAGTATAGAGAGTGAGAGAGAGAGAGAGAGAGAGAGAGAGAGAGAGAGAGAGAGAGAGAGAGAGAGAGAGAGAGAGAGAGAGAGAGAGAGAGCGCGCTTTTGTTTGGCTTGTGAAATCAGGGTCAAAGGTCAGAGACAAGTAGTGACTGAGCTCTGAATGTGTGTGTGTGTGTTTGTAGACTCTTCCAAACATCAGAGCGTGTCTGTAACACTTGTGCGCTTTGAATTGGCCATCAGCATCTTCAGGCAGAATGTCAACACGTCGAGAGCAGGAGAAATCGGATTCTCCTCCCGCTGGCTGCTAAATAAATAAAGCCAATAAAAGCTTTGCAGGTCACTGACAGTGATACACACCGCTGCTCTGCTGGGACACGAGGACCAAGATCTGTGTGTTTATAACAAATACATGCCACAATAACATATCAAACATTCACCGATTTTACCAGGGATGTTTCACTTTTAAAATGATAATAGCAGGGGGATTTGCATTTGTATGCTGAGCATGATGCAAAACAAGTTTTTCTTTAATCAGTATCTGTGTCTGTGTCTTTACCATAAAAAAATATATAATTTTCGCCTTGTAGAGCTGTTGTAGTGTGTTTTATGCACGTTTAGTGGTTCTGATTTCGGAGTCTCAGACAGCACAAAACGCTCAGCGCTCCCGAGCTGTCAGTCAAAGAGCCGCTGGGTAACTGCAATACAAACACAATTATCAGGCTGTGATGGTTCTGCATTACAGAGCCACCCGAACTCAGCCAATCCCCCTGGTCTCTACGCACTAATGAGAGCCCTTAACCAGCACTGAGACACACACACACACACACACAAAGAGAGAGAGAGAGAGAGAGAGAGAGAGAGAGAGAGAGAGAGAGAGAGAGAGAGAGAGAGAGAGAGAGAGAGAGAGAGAGAGAGAATAATAATACATTACTGCAGAAAATTTCTGAGGTGTTTGAATTTAAACTACCAGCATTCAAATAAGAAGAGTGTTCGGTATTTTAAGTGTATTGTGAGTGTTTCAAGTTTGTGAATGTTAGTCCAAACTACAACTATAACGATGACGGCACAGATGAACAATATCATTGGAATCACGTTCAGAATGACTTTTCCTAGCTGATGAACGATAAAAACATTGACAGCCAATCAGAATCAATCCTGCTATAAAGAGCTCGAGCATTTAAAACGACAGACGAGAAAACTGCAGCGCGCAGAACAGAACGATATCGTCCGCTGGTGTAAACACTAATATAGTTATCATAATAGTTAGAGTTCTTGGTAGGATCAGGCCTCTGACAATTCTTTGGGATAATATTGTGCTCATTAAAAAAAATATTGTTTTTAATAGAAGGAAGGACAGATAGACAGATAGAGAGACAGAAAGACAGACAGACATAACGACAGACATAACGACAGACAGACATAACGACAGATAACGACAGACAGACAGACATAACGACAGACATAACGACAGACATAACGACAGACATAACGACAGACATAACGACAGACATAACGACAGACAGACATAACGACAGACAGACATAACGACAGACAGACATAACGACAGATATAACGACAGACAGACATAACGACAGACATAACGACAGACATAACGACAGACATAACGACAGACATAACGACAGACAGACATAACGACAGACATAACGACAGACAGACATAACGACAGACAGACAGACATAATGACAGACAGACAGACATAATGACAGACAGACAGACATAACGACAGACATAACGACAGACAGACATAACGACAGACAGACAGACATAATGACAGACAGACAGACATAATGACAGACAGACAGACATAACGACAGACAGACATAACGACAGACAGACATAACGACAGACAGACATAACGACAGACAGACATAACGACAGACATAACGACAGACATAACGACAGACATAACGACAGACATAACGACAGACATAACGACAGACAGACAGACAGACAGACAGACAGAACGACAGACATAACGACAGACATAACGACAGACATAACGACAGACAGACATAACGACAGACATAACGACAGACATAACGACAGACAGACAGACAGACAGACAGACATAACGACAGACATAACGACAGACATAACGACAGACATAACGACAGACATAACGACAGACATAACGACAGACATAACGACAGACGGACAGACAGACAGACATACATAACGACAGACATAACGACAGACGGACAGACAGACAGACAGACAGACAGACAGACAGACAGACAGACTAGAAGTATAACTAGATTCAACTAAATTATTTTGCCTTTAAATTTTTTTATCTCCATTACTGCAAAGTTTTGCAACAAATCATGGTTTGAGTTAATAGAAAACTTTCTAGCTTCAGGACTGATACACACGACACCCTTCAGGGCCACAATACCCTTCATCTGAATCAGCCCGTGTCCTGATCCCTCACTCTCTCTCTCTTTCCCCATAATTAATAGCACTACAACTTTGACCAATTAAGTTCATGTGCAGCTCACACACCTAAAGCAAAACCCTCACCACACACACACACAAACGCATTTACAAATGCATGCAAATGAAGCTTGGCGCTGTGGAGCGCGGGACCCACAGCGGTTTGGAGAGAGGAGCAGTTGATTAACTCCGTCGAGACAAGCCTGACCTTTCCTTAAGATCAACATACATGCGTCTGCGCTTTCACAACACCCCTCTCCACCAAATGTCATCGCTGTAAACCCACAGACACACGCCAGTCCCCTCTCTCGCCGCCCGGGCCCTTTCTGTCCCCTCAGCACTTCTGAAAGTCTCCGGCCGAAAAAGCACAAACTCCAACAAAAGCGGCTCAACACAAAGAGGTCATCAGATATAATGCGCAGAAGCTGCAACACCGCACGCTTTCCTCCTATACTAAGGTGATTCTCGTGGGTTTATTTTGCACAGGCCAGCGATTCTCACACACGTTTATCTCTCGCACACCTGGTTCGGGCCAGAGCAGGTGTCGTAAGGACAGTGGCTACCGGTCACGCTTGACCCCTCTTGTCATCCGGTGCTCTAAAAATAGCACTTCTGCTTCCCTCGGCAGTGCTATAAGCAGCGAGCGCGCATCCAAACAGACTGACATCTGATCCTTAATTATATTTCTCTCCAGCTTTGGTGCTGGTGGGATTCATATCACATTAGTTATGCTTTAGCTCTCTCTGTCCATCTCTCCGTTGATCCAGCGGGCGATAGTGGCGAGTGACGCGCAGACGTGTCGGATAATTAGGTTCTGAAATCAGGGAAATGATCAGGGAACTGTCACTCACAGCAGGCGGTCAGGAGCGACCCAGGCCATCCTCCATTCAGAGAGATGATTCCTTCAGTAATGCTTTACAAACGCTTTTAAAAGGATCGTATTGAACATCAGGGGTTCTTGAATTCAAAAGAATAGATGGCCCAACAGCCGCTTTTATTACTATTTTATGATCAGGTTTTAACTCTCAAACTCTCACTTTCTTGTAATAAAATACCATCTCAATTTCACTTAATAATGTTATTCATATATCAAAACATTATATTTACTACGTATATAGGCTCTACAGCGGAATTAACAATGCATAGCTGTGAAAACAAGATAATAACTTCTTATTAGATTGTTTATGCTTTTTATTCTTGTCTCCTTGGAGTGGTTTGTGGTGACCAGGGCTTGACATTGACACACGCCAACCTGACAAACGTGTGTGTATTTCAGCAGTGGTGTGTAATGCAGTCACTCCTACTAGCCACTTTGGCGTGTTGAATTTTATTTATAATACATACATTTTTCAATTGTAGTCTTTTAAAAATGCATATGAAACAAAGTAAATACAATGTAGTGGTCGAAAATATAATTGAACATAGCAAAACTGAAATATCTGAAAAGCTTCCAATACTCATTTTCCGCAGAACAGATATGATACCATCCTCTCTCTCTCTCTCTCTCTCTCTCTCTCTCTCTCTCATTCGACAGCGAGTGACACACAAACCCGCCTCCCCTCACTCACTCAATTAATTTGCTCCGGATGAATATTGTTGCTGTTACAGGGCTTGGATTTTGGCATGGGATTGCGCATATTTCCACTTGTTCCCACAGATTTTGTGTTCACACCCAAAACGCGGCACATAAAGCTGCCTCTCAGCACTAAATTTAGTTATTTTTCTCTGATTATTGCGCTTAAACGAACAAACAGACAAAATAATGTGAACAAACAGTTGAGAAAGAAAACGCTTGTGTAACAGTATAATGGATCAGTGCGTCAGATCTTAAAGTGACAGCAGCCTAATATACCTGCTGCCAAATTATGAGATAATATAAAAGATATCTGTATGGCAGTTTTTCCCCTGGGTATTGATGTCAACATTGTGGCCAGTGAAAATGCTGAGTGTCTAGTAACTAGTAAAAACCACTAGCCACAGTGACTGGTGAGCAAAAAAGTTCATGTCGTCAATATATACAGTGAAGAAAATAAGTATTTGAACACCTGTCTATCAGCTAGAATTCTGACCCTCAAAGACCTGTTACTCTGCCTTTAAAATGTCCACCTCCACTCCATTTATTATCCTAAATTAGATGCACCTGTTTGAGGTCGTTAGCTGCATAAAGACCCCTGTCCACGCCATACAATCAGTAAGAATCCAACTACTAACATGGCCAAGACCAAAGAGCTGTCCAAAGACACTAGAGACAAAATTGTACATCTCCACAAGGCTGGAAAGGGCTACGGGGAAATTGCCAAGCAGCTTGGTGAAAAAAGGTCCACTGTTGGAGCAATCATTAGAAAATGGAAGAAGCTAAACATGACTGTCAATCTCCCTCGGACTGGGGCTCCATGCAAGATCTCACCTCGTGGGGTCTCAATGATCCTAAGAAAGGTGAGAAATCAGCCCAGAACTACACGGGAGGAGCTGGTCAATGACCTGAAAAGAGCTGGGACCGCCGTTTCCAAGGTTACTGTTGGTAATACACTAAGACGTCATGGTTTGAAATCATGCATGGCACGGAAGGTTCCCCTGCTTAAACCAGCACATGTCAAGGCCCGTCTTAAGTTTGCCAATGACCATTTGGATGATCCAGAGGAGTCATGGGAGAAAGTCATGTGGTCAGATGAGACCGAAATAGAACTTTTTGGTCATAATTCCACTAACCGTGTTTGGAGGAAGAAGAATGATGAGTACCATCCCATGAACACCATCCCTACTGTGAAGCATGGGGGTGGTAGCATCATGCTTTGGGGGTGTTTTTCTGCACATGGGACAGGGCGACTGCACTGTATTAAGGAGAGGATGACCAGGGCCATGTATTGCGAGATTTTGGGGAATAACCTCCTTCCCTCAGTTAGAGCATTGAAGATGGGTCGAGGCTGGGTCTTCCAACATGACAATGACCCGAAGCACACAGCCAGGATAACCAAGGAGTGGCTCTGTAAGAAGCATATCAAGGTTTTGGCGTGGCCTAGCCAGTCTCCAGACCTAAACCCAATAGAGAATCTTTCGAGGGAGCTCAAACTCTGTGTTTCTCAGCAACAGCCCAGAAACCTGACTGATCTAGAGACGATCTGTGTGGGGGAGTGGGCCAAAATCCCTCCTGCAGTGTGTGCAAACCTGGTGAAAAACTACAGGAAACGTTTGACCTCTGTAATTGCAAACAAAGGCAAAGATTTTCAAACAAAGATTTTCTCAGGTGTTCAAATACTTATTTGCAGCTGTATCTTACAAATAAATAGTTTAAAAAAATCATACATTGTGATTTCTGGATTATTATTTTTTTTAGATTATGTCTCTCACAGTGAACATGCACCTACGATGACAATTTCAGACCCCTCCATGATTTCTAAGTGGGAGAACTTGCAAAATAGCAGGGTGTTCAAATACTTATTTTCTTCACTGTATATGCTATATTGGCTTTTGGCTTGCTTGGTTGGGGATTATTTTTTCCTGTTATCTCTGTAAAGCTGCTTTGAAACAATCTGTATTGTAAAAAGCGCTATATAAATAAAGGTGACTTGACTATATAAACATTTCCGTTATAATCAATGAAGCGATCTACATTGCATGCTGGTTATTTAGTCACGCTTTGGTTATCTTGATTTCTCACAACTTGTGTGCTTTTTCTGGGTGAGACTCAGTGAACTGGGGTTGTAATAGAGTCAGACGAACATGCAGTCAAGCACAGAGGATCAACGGCCAGGGTCAGGATTTTAAATGATATATCGTACACCCCCAGAACACTGGGAATATTGACATGTCGTATGAGATCATTCTGTGATACTTTTGTGTTAAAAGGTTGATGCTAGTCGCTATTCACTACCATTATATGGGCGTGCGAGAGCAGGACAAATTTTTTTTTTAATTCTCCTTTTGTGCTCTATAAAAGAAAGAAAGCCATATGGCAATAGAACAACACCAGGGTGAGTAAATGATGACTTCATTTTAATTTTAGCGTGAACTATCCCTTTAATGCAATGTGGTTGAACTGAGGAGGTGTTTTGCATTGTAAGCTCGAGTTTCAATAGTCTTTCCAATCTCAACTAGCGAAAAAGTATCATGTCTTCCACGATACGTCCCTTTTAAAGGGATGTGATACAAAACAGTTGACTTTCACAACTGAAATAAGGCCATCTGAGACACCTGAGAACTCCTTTTATTGTGCTGGCATTGGTTTAAATAAGTGGTAGAATTTCCCACATGACTGAACAGATATGATCACACACATCCACGTTATCCTTTCATATCTCGCCAATAAGGAAATGTTGTAGGGCTCAGGCGGGATTGGGCAACATCAAAGCCAGGCTTTAACCGACACGCTACTGTTAAAATCTCTCTCGCCGGCTATCGACGCTCAAGCTCGGCTCAGATAACCACCGCCTGCCAGTCGCTTGCTCTCATTTATCTCCACAGCCTTCTGCTGATAATTACAGCCACCCTGAACACACACACACACACACGGCGTGATTATCACCTGTGGCATCAGCCGGCTCATCCAAGCTCGGGGCCTGTCCCCGGTCCACTTCCAAAATCATCAGACAAGCACTCTAAGCTTCGGGGTGAGCGCTACCGACGAGGCCAAGCTGCACAAACATTCATTTTCGATTCGCCGGAGAAGGTCTAAATGGAAACTGATGATTCAATCCTTAAATGGAGTTCTAGATGTAGTTGACTTGCGCTATCTGTGTGTCTTGCTCTACTAAGTAAAGCCAATTTCTCCGCTCGTCTGGAGTCATGAGGAGACGTCTGACTGACGGAGCAAACCGAGACCACATGCACGCCTGTGATTCTTCAACTTTGGTTACCGGGGAAAGAGATTTCAGCATTCTAATGTATATATAATATGAAGGTGAAAAACATTCATCCTTTGGTAACGAAGTACTTAGCAAATGTGTCACATGTATAAGTTTTATGTTTATTATTATTTTATGTTTTTCCAAGACCCAGACAGACAAAAAAATCTGAACATATTAAACGTAATTTTGTTACAATATATTAAACATACAGCAAAAAATATTTTAAATGAAACACATACATATATATACATACATGTTTAATAAAAAATATATTTTTTGCTGCATGTTTAATTTATTGTAACAAAATTACATAATATATATAATAAAATTTCAAAATTTTCAAATTTTCAAAATTATTAAGTGAAACAGTATATTTTTTAATTAAACAGAAAAATTAAATATAAAATATATTAAAAATAAATTAAACATTGTAATTATATATATATATATATATATATATATATATATATATATATATATAGAGAGAGTCATATTATATATAAAAAAATTAAATGTGAATATAGTATGTAATTTTTATTTTGTATTACATGTAATTATGTGCATTTAGAATACATAAAATGATAGCTATAAAATTAGTCTTAGCAAGACAATAGAATCTGCCATGTGTTTTAAAAATTTTTAGAATGTCATTTACACTATACATAATTGAGATGTAATAGAAAATAACACTGTTGGAAATGATGTTTCAGAAAATGTGTGTAATACATAATGTATAATTCACAAAAGGACAGATCTCCTGTGATGAATGGATGTCTACTGTTTGACATTGTTAGAAGACTAGTAAACCAGTGAGAGTGTGCAATAAATGTGTTTTAAGAGAGTTTACTTTTTAAAGGTCCACAGGGACAAAAAGTGCCTATAGTTGAAGAAACACCTGTCTAAGAGTTTACTCGGAAACTGTTCACATGAGAATCCTCGCTGATCCTAAATGAAACTCTATGCTAATGGTTCTCCCCTGGCGTCTCTAAGACTTGTTTTAAACGCGACCGATAAATATTAAAACTCATCTTCCCACCACCATCAATTAAACACGGGACAGTTTTGGGAATAATTTTGGTTTGAATCCAGTGAGATCGTCCCGAAGTTTTCAAGGATGATGCATCATGAGGCAGATAGGGGGCATCGCTCTGACAATGTGATTGATGTTACAGCGACTGCTTTTAAGAGACACACCTAAAGGAATCAGTCACACAACAATGAGAAGTCTTTCATTTTCTCACCCACTTGTCATTATAGAAAGTTATTTTTCTGTCATTGAACAAAAAATAAATAATTTTTGAAGAAAGTAGATAATTTTTAAAAATTATAATTGAACAGTATAATTGAATGTGTTCATCATGCAAAGATATTTATGCTTATAAATATATATAAATATATATAAAAATATATACATTTATAAATATATATAAATATATATATATATATATGTGTGTATATATATATATATATATATATATTTTATTTTTTATTTTTTTTACATGTTCATGTACCTGTAAAAATAAAAAGGCAAATATTTTAGGCAAATATTTAATATATATAATACATTTTCAATATAATTGTTAACATTTAAAATTGTTTTATTATTCATATATATTATTTTCAGCTATTTTAGTATTCATTTATTTGTAAATATTTAATAAAATGAATATTTATATATGTTATGTGTTTATATATATATAGTTATATATATATATATATATATATATATATATATATATATATATATATATATATATATATATATATATATATGTTATAGAAATGTATTTTTTTTCACCTCACAGTTTTAATCGTATATTATCAGTACATTTAGATACATGTAAAAATGTCTTCTGTATTGTGCCGCAGACAAGTAATAACATGAGACCGGGTGTACAAATAATGACATGAATTTTTCATTTTGGGTGAACTGTTCCTTTAAGCAGTAGTGGAGATATTAATAATCCCAAACAGAGTAGGAACACACTTACTTCCAAGGCGAAAATTGCTTTAATTGATGCTTGACATAAGAGTGAGGTGTCTGTCTGTTCAACCTCCACGGCACTGTGTGAGAGAGAGAGAGAGAGAGAGAGAGAGAGAGAGAGAGAGAGAGAGAGAGAGAGAGAGAGAGAGAGAGAGAGAGAGAGAGAATGAGGTGTGTGTAACACATTCAGATAAATCACACGGCTCCTATAATCTTCTCTCTCATTCAACTCGTCATTCTCTCTTCCATAGACCTGTTTAATCTGTAATGGAGCCTGGTTAGGGAGAGAATCAATGTAAGTACCCTTATTAGAGGATTTCAGAGGCGTAAATAAGTTAGAGCCTCGCAGTGAGGGAGGGGTGGAGGACATGAAATCTTAATGTGCAGTGTGGAGACCAGACAGTCGAGGTTTCTCCGGCGGCGCTTAGCATTAGCTAGCATCACAGAAACATTTAGACGAGGGTCTCGTCTTACCCCACAAGACCTGCGAGGGAGTTCTCTGGAAATCACACAAATGTTCGATTGACAGACTTTAGTATATATCTAAGCACACAGAGCCTGCGCTTCAAAATCGAATGAGCTGCAGGCAGATCGAACACAGCAAGCTAAAGAACACAAGGAAATTCGGCCCATGGTTTAAAAATACCACAGCAAAAACAACTAGCCTAACTAACATCAATTTCAATCATTAGTAAAGAAAGTAAACACTCAAGCACAAATTAGCAATTGCACAAATAAATACAACTGAACAAAGATACGACTGAAATAAAGATGTTCAGGTATGCAGGTACAGAAACTGTAATCAAATGTAAAATAACACTTCACTTTATAAATAAGATATACATTACAAATATAGTTACAAAAGTTATTCAATCAAGAACAGCGAGTAATTTTTCTCTTTGTCTTTTGTTGTTTGATTAACTTTTTAATTGTTTAATTGCAGCAGGAATTTTAAAGAGCTGCACAGATCCATTATACTGTTACACATGCGTTTCCTTTCTCAACGGTTTACGTTCACTTAAGACATAACCGACTATGAGAGAGAGAGAGAGAGAGAGAGAGAGAGAGAGAGAGAGAGAGAGAGAGAGAGAGAGAGAGAGAGAGAGAGAGATGGCCATGCTAATGCTAATGCTAACATCAATTGTGAGCCTCCCATGTGATAAAAACATTTGCTCCCTAGCCTCCAAATTGGTCACTTAAAATGTAGCATTTCACTTATCACGCAAATGGTCTATGTAGCTCACTAGGGTTTGAAACTAAACTACCTAAAACTAAATTATTAAAAAGTATAAATGATCTTTGCAGGAACTAAATTCGCTAATTGCTTTTCTCGCTAAATGCACTTGTTACTTCTGCTGGTCACACTACACCACTTTAATTACTCACACCAAAGCCTAATTAGCAGTATTCATGCAACCAGAGGCGAACACAACCTCCATTAGAGCAAAATCAAAGCTCAAACACTTTGCTAGACGTGGGGGTTCGTCGCTATGTTGAGCCGCTAGCGTCACGCGGCGTTTGCGCTACAACTTTGTCTGGATGTAATCAGCAGGAGCAGAAAGTTTTAGCTCAAAGCTCCGATGAAATATAAGATCTAATTAAGAAGTGAGCAGAACTGCTGATGCAGGACAAGTTATAACCTTTCATATCCTGATGAATATGGATTCCGGGGCACGGAGGAGGCCAGCGTTGGATCAGCATACTTACGGAGAAGCCTTTATAAATATCAGCCGTGACCAGTGCACACGACCTCAGAGCGAGAACCCCGGTCCAAGGCTCAATGAAGAAAATGAGGTGCTCGAGACAGTAGAATTTAATAAATGCGAGTTCAACATGTACGCACCATCCTGTTGCCTATGGAAACCACCTGAGAGCGCTGACACATTTGAGCCTCATTTATTGGATAACCATCTGCTCTGATATTCTAGAAGAGTTTTGTCTCTCTAACTGATATATAATAATACGAAATATAATAACATATATCATTAATTATATTCAATTATACTATAAGACATTGATATATAATATAATATTTTTTATTTATTTAATTATTTAAATTATTACAACCAAAAATAATATATCATTTCAAAAAAAGAATATACAGAATATAATAATAGTAATAAAGATAATAAATCTATCATCTAAAATAGGACAATTTGATATATAGAATGATTATATATACAGTATATATATATATATATTCTGTATAATAATAATAATAATAATAATAAATATAATATAATAATTTATTTAGATAACGTGAAATAATAAAATGTATAATTTATTACATTAAAGGTTGTATCAGTGATTTCAGGCCCAAAAATAAATGATCACGTTCATCTAATCTTTCCTAACGATCCGCTAGCTGCCCGCCCCATAAGCAGGCAGTCAAAAAAACGCGTCTCTGTAGGCCGCCTAGGCTCTGAGATCTGCACACAAAAACAAATGGGACAACCACCACTCAAAACCAAAATAAACAGTGAACAGCCGTGAACGAGCTCAAAACCTCACAACACCCGCCCCTGTCGGTGATTGGTTGAAACGCTGTTTATTTTGGTTTTGAGTGGTGGTTGTCCCATTTGTTTTTGTGTGGAGATCTCAGAGCCTAGGCGGCCTACAGAGACGTGTTTTTTTGACAGCCTGCTTATGGGGCGGGCAGCTAGCGGATCGTTAGGAAAGATTAGATGAACGTGATCATTTATTTTTGGGCCTAAAATCACTGATACAACCTTTAATATAATTTAACACACATACATACATATATATATATATGAATCTCTCTCTCTCTCTCTCTAAAACATTTATAAATACATCTACAATCAAAAATAAATTATATAATTTACAATTACACACACAGATATATATATATATATATATATATATATATATATATATATATATATATATATATATATATATATATATATATATATATATATATATATATGTGTGTGTGTAAATCAAATATTATATATAATTTTACACATATACATTAGGGGTGGCACGGTACATGAAAAAACATCCGAACCGTTCGGTTCGCTTGTCTCGGTTCGGTACGTGTGTGCGTCGCACGGTTCGTTCGACGCATGCGCAATGTAACCTCGTGCCCGTTACCTCAGACAGTGCGTTTACTTTTCGCGCGAAATAAGAGATTTGTGGACATACATATGAGGCTTGTTCGACTTGAACCGGCGCTGCACAGACCGATCGACGAATAACATAAAAGTACCGCGATAGCAACGGCTCCGTATGCTTTTCAATCACTCTCGCAGTCGCAGTACTTTGATGTCATAAATCGATTAGTCTGTGCAGCGCTGCAGGTCACGTCACGTATAGAAATGGCTAGTGGGAGAGATAAGGAAGGCTAACAGGAGTTGGAGGATGCACCAGCGTCGTATAAGTCCGGTGTGTGGGAACATTTTGGATTTCATGTTACCTATGATATTTAAATATATACAGTGACAGTAAGTTTAGATAAGAACTCCAGTCGTGTTTCCAAATACTGCACTTTAATTTCAAGTGAAAAAAATGTATCCTCACTCTCAGGGAATAGAAGCATTGTTGATACTGTTTTTGTGTTGAGGTTGAACTTATGTTTCACTTTATGATTATGGCCTTTGCTATTGTTATAGCCTCATTATAGGCAATTATTTGTAACGTATTTTGACTTATTTAAAAGATAGTGCTTTAAGAGTTCCTCTCTTTTTCTTTTAAAAGATAAACATTTTGTAAGAGCTACACTGAAGTTGACAGTTTTATAAATGCAAGTTAATTTTAATCTTTGTGTGCTAAAAATGCACATAAGTTCCTGTAGAGATAGCAACACACATTCTCCTTTTTTGCCAAATAAATGTCTTCTCTCTTGCTGTATCAAAATGTCACCTAGCTTTCCTCAGAGATGGTCTCAATAATGTGCTTAAACTCAAGTCAAATTCAGTTTGTGCATGATTACATGATATACATTTTTTTTTAAATACTGTATCCTGAATTGTGGATAATTAAGCTATAGCATATATCATATGCTGAAGTACATTTCTGGAGTGTTAAAGATTAAAAGAAAAAATAACAACAAGAACCGTACAGAACCGAAAACCGTGACCCTAAAACCGTGATACGAACCGAACCGTGGGTTTTGTGAACCGTGCCACCCCTAATATACATACATACATATACACTTTATTGAAATTTTTAATTTTTTATTCACACACAAGACGCTTTTCAAAACCCCAATAATAATAATAATAATATTAATCATAATAATAATATTATTTCATATTATATAAACCAGCAACTCCCTGACTCTTATATAAATATAATAAATATTGCTATGAATCATGGGTATTGTTCAATTCAGATCGTGATATGCAGATGGATTTAGAGCTTTTCAGGAAATCAAATGTTTATCAGGTATTACAATGAGATTTTTTTTAAAAGCCCACCAGAATGGTTTTCTGTGCATCAAACTGATCTTTTCAGCACAAGAAGAGTAAACTACACCGTATCTGAGTCGAGCACAATGTCCTGACAAAACAAGCCTAAACTGGCACGTCCTGCTGCAAAGTTTCCAATTATGGGGATGAAAAATGGCTGGCGCTGATTGTGCCGCGATCGATCGTAACCTATAAATCTTCTGACCTACATACAGTAATGTAATGGGGTTAAAAGATCCACTTTACCCCATACACTAGACTCAACGCTCAACCATCTCTCCAAACGTGATTGCTTGGGTATAATAATAAATAAAAAAAATACAAAGATTAAACCTAATTTTTGCTGCAATATAAAAATGTCAAGGTATTAAGCCTTGTTTTTTTCTTGTGCTAAGCCTAAATCTAACTAAATTGAATGTGGTTTATACTTAAAACAAGAATCAGGAATGCCTTAAGGGCAAGAAAAGTACATTTAATTCAAAATATATTTTCTAAAAATTGCTTTTACACCAAACAAACAAAACAAAACAAAACGGTCTAATGTGAAAGAGCCCTGAGGGAATAAAAGCGTGAAGTACACAGATTTGAGAGTTGATGGACGAGCGAGCGACGGCACATTCAGTTGACGCACATGCCGACAGTCTCCAGAGCCAGCAAACACCGCACAAACTGAAAACACAGAGGGTGAAGGCAAACAATTTTAGCGTTTTTATGCATTTATTTGTTAATTCAACCCTGCCAAACCAGATAAGCATGTTCCTCTGTGATCCAGACGCTCGGAGGACTTATCTCATTAACATTTGAGTTACGCTTAAACCCTCTCCAGAATTAAACTTCTAAAAACACCTGTTTCTGAACCTGTGACAAACACATTCAAGTGTTTCAAGTTTTCAGGGCAACCGAGACCCCCATGTTCAGTCTCTCTCTCTCTCTCTCTCTCTCTCCTGCAACAGATCCCGCACAATTCTCTCCTGCTGCGTTCCCTCACAGATAAAACACGTGTTTATACCATCTCTGAATGTCATTATAAAGCCTGCGATACAAATGGCAAATGCCGAGGGATTCTGCACAAAGTTGTGGAAGTTCTCTCAAAGATTTTCCATTTTCCTCCGTGCTTGGAGAAACCGCGGCATCGGGACGGGCATCATCTCCTGAGAAACCACTGTAGTCGCGCTGCCATTCAAAATTCATGCGTGCCGAAGCGAATCCATGGCACACAGGGCTTGATTTATAGAGGTTTAACTGCGGTTTTAGCATATGGAAATCAGAAAGATTCACATAAATGTGCAGGAATCCCTCAGGAACGCATCAGTTTTTCCTGTTTACTTTTCTCTAAAGATTCCTGGCTCCGACCCAGATAAAGCGGATATCTTTCACCCTCCTGGGACAGAGAACGCTGGGAATGGGTGCCAGTGTGGTGAACAACGAAACGGAAAGAGAGAAGACTGAAATAACTGAAATTTGATTACTTTTTAGGAAGCAACAAGCAGTGCTGGGGGTGACGCATTACAAGTAACGCAAGTTATGTAATCAGATTACTTTTTCAAGTAACAAGTAAAGTAACATTACTTTTAAATTTACAACAGAATATAATAAGTAACGCAAGTTACTTTAAGTTACTGAATATTGTCTGCCAGCTCTTCTGTGCCATGTTGAGAGAAATCATGAGAAAGTGCAGAAGTGTTGTGTGCGCTGTGAAAACATGATGATTATTGTCGTTCTAGACTAAATGTGAGCATTTACTCATCTCACTTGCACAAAAACACATTCAGTGTTCCTCAAAATGAATGAAAACTGTCAAATGCACACTTATAATATCACACAAACATGCAATATGTTAAATATAAAAATATACTTTATGGATTTAATCTCACTTTATATAACAAGAAAATGCTATTTCTGTTATTCTACACCAAAATTTCACATTTAATTTAATGTTACTTGCCGTTTTTATTTAATTATTTTAGAAATTCACTTGCGATTTAAGAAAACTTGTTTCAAGTTTTTTTTTTTTTTTTGCACAGTTATACTTTTTCAATGCATGTATACATTTTTATCTATATATTGACCAATACAACTGTAAACATACACTGTGAGCGGAGCAGAATGGCAGCAATTCGGAAATTTAAATAAAATGCAATATTAACATTTTACCTAATTAAAAAAAGAAAATAAGTGTTGCATTTTCCTTTTATTTCATGTAACTTGCTGAAATTAAAATATAAAAATTATAAATATAAACTAAATATATTTTTAACTCAACTCAACTTTGTTTATTTAGCACCACTAAAAACAACGCAACATTAACTGTAAAAAAAAGGAAATGTTGCGTATAATCATATTTATATACTTGAGTAAATGTGCAAAGAAATGCACACAAATTTTGCTACAAAAACATTTATTTTACACAAACAATAATGATTTAACGCAACATTATATAAAAAAATACTAGTGCTGTCAAATCGATTAATCGCACCTAACAAAAATGTGTAAGTATATAGTGTGTGTGTGTGTGTGTGTGTGTGTGTGTGTGTGTGTGTGTGTGTGTGTGTGTGTGTGTGTGTGTGTTTACAAACTTTTATGTTACATGAGATTAATCGGGATTAATCAATTTGACAGCACTAAAAAGTAACAATAATAATTGTTGGTCACACTTTAGTTCAGGGTCTAATTCTCACTGTAAACTAACTATTAACTACAACTCATTAAACTCCTAATTACTGCTTATTAACAGTCAGTGAGGTTGTTAAGTTAAGGTATTGGTAGGATTTAGGGATGTAGAATATTGTCATGCAGAATAAGACATTAATATGTGCTTTTTAAGTACTAATAAACAGCCAATACAGTAATATGCAAGCTAATAACCAACTAGTTAATAGTGAGAATATCCGTAATCTAAAGTGTTCCCTAATTGTATATTTCAGCCATTGAAAAGGTTCCCTACAATTCAAGTGTATTTACAAACACTAGTAAAGCCAAATTTACAGCAACCCAAAAGTAAAACAGTGCGATCCTAAGACATCCACTGTAAAAGTAATGAAGTTGCTTTTTGTAAGATTACCACGAGCTACTTATGAAAGTAAAGTTAAAAGTAAAATATGGTCGCTCTGACAAACACTGTACTCGATCCAAACACTGTACAACATGAAAAAAGGGTCTTTCCCCAGCACTTGATTAAAATAAACCGTGATTACAGTGAAATCATAAGCACAACACTTGTGCGGTCCACGTGAATGGGCTAAGAAAAGCAAGCAGCCGGCTTAGTGAAATTTTGTCTCAAAGATGCTTATGAAGCGTTCTGAAGGAGGCTGACAGCGGCAGATTTTAAATCCTCCTCTCACAGTGAGTGAAAAGGCTACATCTGGAGGAGGGAGCGGTTTATTCCTCCACGTAAACCGCTGGCGAATGAGGAGGACGGGGGTAATCTCTACAATACTGAGTAACTCTCATTAAACCAGGAGAATGAGTTAGGAAGGAGAGTTGGCGGAGGAGCGGGAGGCTGATCTTTCTGAACCGTGTGTGTTGCGGGAAGCTCTTTATCTGGGAAAAATGACCGCAGAAACTGCCGCCCATCTTCGCGAAAGTTTGAAACGCACGCTGCGTTTGTGAGTTCAGCGGGAGTTTTTAATGTTGGCGAGAGCTCTGGGGTTCAGAGACGAACAGAAGGGCACGCACGAGCTTTGATCATATCACAGCGCCGAAATACACAAACACTAAACAAACAGTCACATCCCATAGAGAGCGCAATGTATTAAAACAAAACCGTGGCCAAAAATGAGAGTATCTGCGCGTTTCGATCATTTTGAGTATACCTACGGGGAAAACTGGAACTGGGTCAAATGCAAATGCAAAAAACTAAACCAAAAAAAAAACTACTTTTTACAAATGTACCACGCAAATAAATAATTCTCAAAAATAGAATGCAAGTCAACATGAAACGGCATTACCAACCCATTTTACTTCCCTATTGTCACACATTTTAAGTAACAGAGGAATGTCAATAACTATTAAATGAAAACTTATTTCTAGTGACATCAAAAAGGAAAGTCAAAGCTTACAACGACAAACTTATTTGGAATAATGCACACTGATGAATTATTACCAGTAGATCAGAATAGATATTAAGAATTATGAAAAAAAATTGTTATATAAAAATATATATAGGCCTAGCTTAAAATAAGATTACATTTTGCTTAAATTTGCATGATGTTTTTTAAGTAATTATATATTAATTGAGAAAAAAAAATATATCAAATGTTAAAAATGTTTATATGTATTTTGAGAGCAAATGTTGCATGAATGCATGTTTTGAGTAATTGTAAAAATTGCTAAAATGAAAGAATTATGAATTAAAAAAATAATGTTTTTGAGGTTATATATTACACACACATGTTTGTGTGTGTATATATATATACATACTTCAACAAAAAACATTATTTTATCTCAAGAGTGATAATGTTTATTTGTATTTTTTAGCAAATATTGCATAAAACGAGAGATTGTAAACACTACTAACATTGGAAAAAAAATAAATGAGTAAATGTTGCTTTTACCTTTTGCTGAAATTCGAAAATAAACAGTACATTTTTATTTCATGTTGACTAAAAAGAAAGCATCACATGAGTCTTTGTACCGTTCAGAGTCAGTCATTCTCATAATCATCATTAATGTCTTCATTCCCTCTATCATGTGATTCTCATCCCCTCACATTGGCTTTTTCTTAATCCATTATTACACATGCTTTTGGTAATCATAGTTTTATCAAGGTTAGGCATTAAAATACAAACAGAAAGGCTCCTGTCCAATCACGCGCTGCGGAGGAGTGGAGCTCATGCACTTCCTGTCGTTCTGCCGCCCACTAATCTGCTGTCATGTGTGCGACTGCAAAACACGTTACGCTGAATAAATCCACATTATTTCACCAGCGGATTTAGATTTGGAAAGATGCAGTGTTACTGTACACTTATCTTAACCTCTCTTTAATATCGCAATTTGTTCTCCGAGACGCCAATGAGATAAAACAGAGCAAACGAGAGCTGCTTTATTTCCTGATGTGCAAATGCTGAGTGAGTTCATTCAGTGAAGGATTCGTCACATTGATTCAAAGAGACTTTTGAATGATTCATTAAAACGGACAGTTTAAAAGAGTCATGTGATTCGGACTGTACAACCACGGTTAAGGACTGTCGTAACTGTAAAATAACTTTAACGCACAGCCTTGACTGGCTTATTTCTTTTTCTATGATAACATTTATTATTAACAAGATTTGTTGGTTTTCAGAAGTAATCAAAAATAGTCACAAGAGCTCACGCCCAGGTATAGCTATTCCAGGTTGTTCATTTAATTTATGCAAAGTTTACAAAGATTTTATTTATTTTGAGAGATATGCAGTGTAAAAATCAAGCCAATCCAACAAGAAGTAATTTGAAAGTGACTGAAATGTTTAGAAGAACATCTTTGTAAAGGTCTCTGACCCATAAACAGCAAAACTCTCCATCCAGACTCTAAAGTCTCCATAAAACGATGCAGTGCCTCTGCTATCTGTTCCACTAGCCCTGATAAAAGCAGCGTTTCTCCACCCGAGTGATCCGATCTCATGGTGTACGAAGCTCTCTCCACCACCCTGCACACCTCCACAGCTTCAGCACCACAGAGAAACATTCCCCATTCAGATTCAGCTGGTGCTCCATCACCCTGCTAACATCTGAACTCCGTGTTCTCTCTGCGTGTGTGTTTCTGACAGCGCAGACGACAGCTCCGCTTCAACAGGGAGATGAACTCATCCTTCCGAGGGAAGAGCGTGAGTCTCTGGAGGAGCGGAGCATCACTTTCCTGTCAGAGACGCCTGTGGGCCGCAGTCGTGGAGGCGTAGCGAGAGATAACGCAAGACAAGCAACTTATAGCGGCCCTCGGAGCCTGCAGCGAACAAACAAGAGATCAGAAGCTGCGCTGAGGGCTCTATCCAGAACGACATCACTTCCTGTGTGTCCAGCCTGGTGCATGCTGGGAGCAAATTTGACAGCAAATGTTTCATTTAACAGAATTTTACTGATAATTAATTAATTTAATGTACTAAATTTCATATCAATGTAATATGTATATATACACAGATATGTACATCTATATGTATTCTATATATAAATATATATATGGTCACACTATAGACTAGGGTCCAATTCTCACTATACAGTATATGAATAATTATTCATTAATTTTAATCTAAACACACACACAAATATATATATAGTATATATATATATTAGTATTAATAATATATACATACACATAAATACTGTGTAGTATACACACACACACTATATATACACTGTATATATATATAATTAAAAATAAATAAAAAATATATATAAAAAAAGTTTTTTTCTACTGTACCTTTAAGACTTCTATAGTAAATGACCTTTGATATAAAGTTAAATGTTTCACCTGGAAAAAATAATCCATGCCTTGCATAACATGATACATTTTTTAAACAATTAGTATGTCGCCCATTCACTTTCCTTTGAATACCAACAGAAAATATGTAAATACCATGGCATGAAATCATTCAGTAGCACGGCAATTCGGCAAACCCTCATAAAAGTGTTATCATCGGATACCATCACCAAGATACTTTTTGTGAAAGTGAATAATAAAAAAAATCTGATTACCATAACTGTAACATGCTACCACCATGAATATGTTTGTAAAAGACGCTAACATCCAATCTGATCCGATCTTTCCACAAACAGGATGTTTTTCTGTCAGTCCTTTGGATATGCTGTCACTTATAATGATTCGTTTTCAACCTCTCATTCGGGCGTCTGTGCCTTTTACTGCCCATGTTTAGAAGAACTGTCAAAGTTAGAGAATGACAGGACCATCTCTCCAGCTGTCAATCAAACAGAAACCCATTTCCCCCGCCACGGCTTCCTGCTATTTCACAATGCTGGAATCATTGCACCAAATTGTTCTGCCAAAACAACCGTTGTTCCAAGCCCCCTCTCCTATATACACTCCATACATGTCATATCTTTCATATTCATCTCCGATTGGGCCTCCTGTCAGGCTCTCTGGCATTTGCAACAGACTTCTTTCCTTTGTGTGTTTGTGAATTCCTGGTTTGTGAATGTACAAGCCTGCAGATGTTGAAAGACTTCCGCACAGTCAGAGATGAGATCTCAAATCACATAAAACAACAGTATGTCTTTGAGTTGCTTGTCTCCAGGTGACTTTATTCAGCAAATGTGACTGGAGAACCACCAAAGTCAACATTAAACAGCATTTATAACCCATTCAACTGATATAATGTGTCAGAGTGAATGTTAAAGAGAATTTTATGTAATTTTTGTGCTAAATAAGAGCACAAATGTGCATTAAGAAGGTAAATGGAGTCCATTTTGATTTCATGTTGACTTTAAAGCTTTCCCAGCCATGACAAGACGAGGGCAAACAGCACAGAGTACACTAGAGAGCAATATTAATCTCAGAGCAGTGCTGTCTCTATTAAAGTTAATGTACGTTTAACAGTTTCATATTTCGGTCACAGAAACAGCGTCTTTAATGATCCGCGACGCTCTACACAAGCAGCGAACAGCGCACAAACATAAAGAGATAGCGAGCGAGAGATGACCAAATGAAAATAAAGCGAGTTTTTCTGCAAAGTCAGAGTGGGAGTTTATCTAAAAGAGACAGTTCACCCAAAAACATCATCATTGACCAACTCTAAGACTTATTTTCTTTAGTTGAAAACAAAAGGATAAAGTTTGAGTAATTTTAAAGGCTTCAAAATTACAATAAAAGTCTTAAAAACAAGCTGAAAATTAAGTGGTTATTCAACAAAAGTCTGTTATTTTTTATCAATTGATTCAGTTCACAATTCCAATCTGAATGATTCATTCATGAACTCAATGATTCGTTATCGATTCGTTGCCTCACTTTGCTCAATGGTCTTTTGATCACACATTTAAAGACTTGTATTTCTCCTTTTGTGTTTCACAGAACAGTCATACAGGTCATGGAGTAAATGACGACAGAATCCGCACTATTCAGTGAAATTAACTCTCTGTTCCAGATGGCACACCTACACATGGTGTACACCAACAATCACTGCAATAATTCACCGTATCTCCTGTCATGAGAAATCTGGCATCAGCAGCATAATGATTTTCTCTTTATCTCGCCATCCATTTGAATCATACTGTCATTCTCTCTTTCATCACCCACAGCTGATGGTTTAATCATGAAAGAGAGTGAGTGAGAGAGAGAGAGAGAGAGAGAGAGTGTGAGTGAGAGAGAGAGAGCTCTTTATCAGGAGCCCGTGTGGATTATGTGAGATCTTTACCTTCAAGTACCTGGACTTAAATAAAATAAATTAAAATAAATAAACAGGCAACACACATTTCTATTGCATTGTTCACAACAACAAGCATAAAACATGACTAGTGTAGTCAGATTCACAAATCTCTACTGACGAATCTCTGTCAGATTCATCTCTTTGGCATACACATTATAGACTTCTACACTCACCGGCCACTTTATTAGGTACCCCATGCTAGTAACGGGTTGGACCCCCTTTTGCCTTCAGAACTGCCTCAATTCTTCGTGGCATAGATTCAACAAGGTGCTGGAAGCATTCCTCAGGGAGTTTGGTCCATATTGACATGATGGCATCACACAGTTGCCGCAGATTTGTCGGCTGCACATCCATGATGCGAATCTCCCGTTCCACCACATCCCAAAGATGCTCTATTGGATCTGGTGATTGTGGAGGCCATTTGAGTACAGCAAACTCATTGTCATGTTCAAGAAACCAGTCTGAGATGATTCCAGCTTTATGACATGGCGCATTATCCTGCTGAAAGTAGCCATCAGAAGTTGGGTACATTGTGGTCATAAAGGGATGGACATGGTCAGCAACAATACTCAGGTAGGCTGTGGCGTTGCAACGATGCTCAATTGGTACCAAGGGGCCCAAAGAGTGCCAAGAAAATATTCCCCACACCATGACACCACCACCACCAGCCTGAACCGTTGATACAAGGCAGGATGGATCCATGCTTTCATGTTGTAGACGCCAAATTCTGACCCTACCATCCGAATGTCGCAGCAGAAATCGAGACTCATCAGACCAGGCAACGTTTTTCCAATCTTCTATTGTCCAATTTCAATGAGCTTGTGCAAATTGTAGCCTCAGTTTCCTGTTCTTAGCTGAAAGGAGTGGCACCCGGTGTGGTCTTCTGCTGCTGTAGCCCATCTGCCTCAAAGTTCGACGTACTGTGCGTTCAGAGATGCTCTTCTGCCCACCTTGGTTGTAACGGGTGGTTATTTGAGTCACTGTTGCCCTTCTATCAGCTCGAACCAGTCTGGCCATTCTCCTCTGACCTCTGGCATCAACAAGGCATTTCCGCCCACAGAACTGCCGCTCACTGGATGTTTTTTCTTTTTCGGACCATTCTCTGTAAACCCTAGAGATGGTTGTGCGTGAAAATCCCAGTAGATTAGCAGTTTCTGAAATACTCAGACCAGCCCTTCTGGCACCAACAATCATGCCACGTTCAAAGTCACTCAAATCACCTTTCTTCCCCATACTGATGCTCGGTTTGAACTGCAGGAGATTGTCTTGACCATGTCTACATGCCTAAATGCACTGAGTTGCCGCCATGTGATTGGCTGCTTAGAAATTAAGTGTTAACGAGCAGTTGGACAGGTGTACCTAATAAAGTGGCCGGTGAGTGTATAATTCAATGTTAGGCTGCATAGTTTAGATCAGCCGGAAACGGGAACATTTCCCATAATTCCTGATGTACTTGGTACATCATAAGAAGGATGGCGTCTAAACTAATATTAGTCTCTCTGTTTATCCCGAGGTTTACCGCAGTCTGCCGGATCCAGATCTGGTGAAGGACCAGCACCTGGACACGACGACAATGCAGTCCTGAAGTGTGAACTAGTCTCTCCCCTGTGGTGGACCCACGCCTGGACCCATCCCAACACAGTCCTGAAGTGCCAGCCTCATCAGCCCAGTGAAGGCCTCATCGACACGACAGCCATCGGCACTGATCCTCAACAACTCGTCTCCATACCGGCGTGATGACTTCGAAATGGATAAATACTCTAAATGTTCCGATCCAATCTGACTTGTAATGCTGCCTGAATCATAATCATACACTGTTCGTTCGTTGGCCAGAGGAGAACCTCCCCCCCGACTGAGCCTGGTTTCTCCATTCTGTCACTGATGGAGTTTTGGTTCCTTGCCACTGTTGCCTTGGCTTTTGGTTTGCTTAGTTGGAGACATTTAATATTCAACAATAGTATTGATCTGCCTTAAGGTGGACGATGACGCAATTTTCCTCTAGAAACAAACTTTGTTGTATTATTTTCATGTTATCACTGTGAAGCTGGTTTGATACAATCTGTATTGTAAAAGCGCTATATAAATCAAAGGTGACTTGACGAATGAACGACTCTTATGAGCCAGATCTTTTTAATGAATCAAGTCACAGACAAACTCGATTCTCTGAATCACTGAATCAGTTTGAGAGTTTATTAAATACACATCTGACTCACACACTGAAACATCTATCTATCTATCCATCTATCATCTATCCATCTATCTATCCATCTATCATCTATCCATCTATCTATCCATCTATCATCCATCCATCCATTCATCCATCTATCATCCATCCATCCTCCATCTATCATCCATCCATCCTCCATCTATCATCCATCTATCATCCATCCATCCATCCATCTATCATCCATCCATCCATCTATCATCCTCCATCCATCTATCATCCTCCATCCATCATCCATCTATCATCCATCCATCCATCCATCTATCATCCATCATCCATCCATCCATCTATCATCCTCCATCCATCCATCCATCCATCCATCATCATCCATCCATCCATCCATCTATCATCCATCCATCATCCATCATCCATCATCCATCCATCTATCATCCTCCATCAACCATCCATCTATCATCCATCCATCCATCCATCCATCCATCCATCCATCCATCCATCCATCATCCATCATCCATCATCCATCCATCCATCCTCCATCTATCCATCCATCCACCATCCATCCATCATATACATACTGTTTATGAAAAATAGTATTGTAATAAAATAAAAAAATACATGCATACATAAATGTTTATACAATGAAAATGTATTGTTTAGTATATATATATATTATATATTTATATAGTGTGTGTTTAATACACATTTTCATTGTATAAACATTTATGTATGCATGTTTTTTTTATATTTTTATTTCCATTCTAATCATTTGATTTTTCATGTGTTAGTGTATATATTATATATCTAAACCCACATCCACACAGTCAGTCAGTGAGCCTCTTCTTGAGGGTCCTGGAGCGAGAGACCTCTGCTCTCCTCAGCATCTGTGTTCAATCCCACGGCTGAGAGCAGCAGATGTGTGTCGGCGGGGAGGAGATGCTCGGATAGTGTTTAAACACAGAAACGTGAGACGCTCCGTCTCGCAGAATCATTGAGCAGACGTCACACACATCTGCCCATCAGGACGCAAACACACTCGTCTCGACACCACCAAGCTAAATTAAAGAGTCTCTCCACTTTTACACACTTGTTTGGCCAACAAGACTCCACACCAGCCAAACAAACAGTCAAAAGGAGTTTCTAAGCCTTCTGGGTGAATAATTCACAACCCTTCAGGGTCACAGAGGAAATAAACTGATGTTCATACAGCTATCACTTCTGCTCGCTGCACACATCGACCGACACGGGTCTCAAAGTAACTTCTGTTCTGTCACCTGACAGATGTCATGCAGGAGAACTGTGACAATGGCATTTATGTTTTTATTTGCACGTTTTTAACTTATGCAGTGCCGCTTTCGAACGTTTTCTTCATCACCACATCAAGACGTCTTGTCATGCAAAAGACTTCTTGAATGGATTCAGTGTTTCCTAATTTAAAATAAGGTATTGTCACCAAATATCATGTGTTGGAATTAATTTGTTAATAATATGATGTGATAAAATATCAACCCTCTTGTCTGTGTTCTGTATTTTGCTTAATGTTTTTCATTTTTTAAAAACTTTTAGGACAGTGAGAAATAAACAATTGCTACTATGATTTAAAATATTTAATTGTACCAACAACAAGGTTTGGTGAACTACATTTTCCATTAGCTCAACATATTATATCTGACTGTTGCCACAGTTGATCAAATTCAATTAACAGAAATTGAATTGACAAATTTAGATGTGGCCAGTCACTAGAAAATGTTGAGTTGGAGAGGTCTGAAATCATGTTGTTTGAATACGTCTATGCTACACCCTGTAAAAACAAATATGTGTCATTTACACGTCCTCTGAGAACTCAGTAACATACACATACACAACATGCAGTGAAACCGACACAGTCGCCACACTCATGACAGATGTGGTGGTTTTCATGCCTGGAGTCGTGATCATACACACACAGATGTGTCGTGTGAGTGAATCTGAAGTGGGTTGTCATCTCTTCCAGATGGCCGACTCCAAACACTTCATATGACGGACCGGGAAAACCGCACAGAGTCTGTGAACCGCTTAGCAACAGGGTAAATCCTTGACATTTTTAAAAAGCTTTAGCTGAAGAAGAGAGAAATAACGTGAGAGAGAGAGAGACTGTCACAGTCTAATTCTGCACAATACTTGCTGCAACAGACACGCGTCCCTTTCAGCCCAGATTTGGGGATAAAACCAGCGTCCTCCACTGAAGCAGCTAAATTATTTTTAGTATTAAGAAGGGAAAGAGAAGAGAGAGAGAGAGAGAGAGAGAGAGAGAGAGAGAGAGAGAGAGAGAGAGAGAGAGAGAGAGAGAGAGAGAGAGAGAGAATTGCATAGTGGGCCACAGATTCTGCAGCGGTTACGGATTACCGCTCTCTTGTAAATCCCATCAGAATGGATTGAGAGAAAATGAGAGAAAGAGAGAGAGTAAATAAGAGAGTTCCAACCTATCCGCTCATTAATCTGTGTGTTGCTTCAGTTTATATGAGTCTCGCTCTCCTGCAGAGGATCAAACTTTGACTTTCAGAGGACAATATTACACTCTCAAAAATAATCGACGGTTCCATGAAGAACCTTTAACATCCATGGAATCTTTCCATTCCAAAAATGGTTCTTTATATAGTGGAAAAGGGTTCCAATTTTCAGAAGACAAAAAAGGTTATTTTAAGACCGGTTCACTGAAAGGTTCTTTTATTGCATCGCTGTGAGAAAAAAAGCTTTATTTTTGAGTTTACATTAAATTTGAGTTCATATTGAGATCTGGCCAGCATGAACGGATCTAAAAGCTGGTGTCATATTTAATAGCACTGGTTCCTGTTCCCCAACCCCCATTCCCGCCGCGTCTGATCAGAAAGCCAGGGTGAATGGAGTACGTTCTCATCATCTACTCCAGCGCTTGTCATCTGTGATTTCTGCACCTCCTCAGAATCATCCACAGACCTGAGGCTCTCAACAAAGTCACTATCAAAAGCCCTCATTCAAAGAGACTTTCCTCTAACCAGATCTGGAGGAGCCTGGGCTTCAAACACACACACACACACACACACACACTCGCTGTCTGATGCAAACGACACACCAAAACACCAAGAGCTCTCAAGCTTCAAGCTGACTGGCTGGCTGGCTTCATGTGATTTCAGGGAGGAATATAAGGCACTGGGCAGCTACAATGAGCACTTCTCAATGACAATCTTTTTATCTATAGAGCTAAATCAAAATAAATATATATAAATATAAATATAAATATATATTTATTTATTTTTTATCGAGCTGTCCTCAAAAACCAACATGCAGTGTGACTAGTGCAGTCTGCTTCATGAGAAAGTGACTGAGTGGTTTCATTAAAGAATCGTTCTAAAGATTCACGATCCAAAATGTCCTGTAGTTATTATATATATATATATATATATATATATATAGATAATATATAATGTATCCTTGCTGAGGATCAAGTGGCAAGACAAAATTCCTGACACAGAAGTCCTCAGCAAGGCAAATATCCCCAGCATCTACACCATGCTTGCGAAGGAACAGCTTAGATGGACTGGTCACGTGACTAGAATGACGTGAGACTTCCAAAACGAGCTGAAAAAAGGCAAGCGAGCACAAGGTGGCCCCAAAAAGCGCTACAAGGACACTCTTGAAGAGTTTTGGACTCGACCTGAGAAGCTTGGAATCCCTAGCACAGGACCGATCTGCCTGGAGAAGAAAAGTCCAGGACGGTGCAATCCTCTGTGAGAGCAGGAGAAGCTCCTGTGCTATCTTGAAGAGGCAGCAGCGCAAATCTACCAAGGAAGGACATGTGGCTGTACCTCAGAGTTCTACATCCTTCCTGACCTGTCCTGTGTGTCATAGGGAATTCCGGGCTCGGATTGGTCTCTTCAGTCATCTGCGCACTCATCAAAATCCAACAAAATGACAAACGTGCCATGGTCATCATCAACTTTGATGGACGAACAAGAGAGAGTTATTATAATTTCACACAAAAATAATTGACCATTTATACATAATTAAAACGTGTCCTTTTTTATGTTCTCACATGTGACCGGTGTAGTCTGATTCACAAGCAAATTACTCTTATGAGAAGTATTTGTTCAAAATATTCACAATTCAAAATGTCCCAAATGTCTCAAATAAAAAACCAAAATTTTAAATATACATATCACAGAACATAAAATATATATATATATAATGTACATATATAACTATAATACCTATATAGGACAATTAATATACATTGTAAATTATTACTTATACAAAAATATGTACATTTTTAATATTGACCCATTATACATAATTAAAATGTCTTTCTAGTTATTTTCAAAAACATACAACGTAGCCAGTGTAGTTTGTTTTGTTTTTGAGTCATTCCTTTTAATGAATCATTCAAAAGACTCACAAACTCAGAAATTACTGGTTTGAAACAACTTGAAATTTAGGCCTGTTTAATATACAACCTGTGTTCATTTACAGTTATACAGTTGATCTATTTATCTATACTGTATTTACTTATTATTTGAGACATTTAGTAGCATGCAAAGTAGATTTTCACAAGCAAATCTGTTCATTTGGCTCATGTTCTGTGACTCAAGTACTCGTACTTGTTGCATGTCAGTCTATTGTGGAATCATGGCTTTCAGACGTACCTGCTTCTGATCACATAAGAAAGCAAAGCGCTCTCTCTTCCTGAGTAAGTGGCCTGAATAAGCTACACAGCGGACCTCAGATGAGCTACCTGTTCTCCCAGTCACAAACTCATTCAGCGGTAATCAAACGTTCTCCTGAGGATTTTACACAGCAGAAACATTTCCAATAAAGCTCCGCCGTCTCTGACAGGAAGCCATTTCCTCTTGTTCGAGTCACAATCTTAAAGCGACATAGCAGCGTTTTATGAGGTGTGAAGATCGGACTACATTTGATCACACACTGAGGGACTCTCAGTGTCTCTGTATGGGACGAGACCGCAGCATGACAGAACCTGCTGAAGCTTTACTTGCTTCATTTTGCCAGCACATTAAAGGTTTGTCAGTCCTGTGAACCAGAAACCAACCGTTCTACAGCAAACTGAAGTGTCTCACCATGATGACTCTATTCAGATGTGTTGGACTGTGATTCATGCGCAAGATTCAGTTATCAAACTCATGAAGATCATATCAATTAATCTCCTAGCTAGCTTGTTAGAGTAAGTTCTTAAAGTTCAGTCTACCTGAGAATGCATCTGAGCCTGATTTGATTCGAACAAAACTTGTTTATTGCTAATCAATGAGGCATCCAGATATTCCTGTCATCTGTTCAATTAACCTGTGCACAGAAGATCAGTGAAAAGAAGGAAAACATTTGTTCAAACACTCACAGCTGTCTGTTCCTCCCAAATGAGTCCATTTATACAACATGTTCCAGTTACTGAAGATTCAAAACGATTTTATAGCCTGATGCTGAAGGAGGAAAACTTCTGAAGTTCCTATAGTAATACTGGAGAATGTTCTGAAGTCACTATATGATTCTATAGAAGCTTCTGAAGATGTTATGTTGCTAAATATTCCACAGCTCTAGAACTTACATTTCATTGAGGTTAGGGAGAAAATACCTAGAAATGGATTATCCATCAATTGTCCGTCCGTCCATCCATCCACTGACTCACCCATCCACCAATCATCCATCAATCATCCATCATCACATCAATCATCCATTCAATAATCCATCATCCATCCATTCATCCACCAATCATCCATTAATCATCCATCATCACAATCCATCAATCATCCATTCATCAATACATCCATTAAATAATCCATCATCCATCCATTCATCCATCAATCATCCATCCATCCATCCATCCACCAATCATCCATCATCACATCAATCCATCAATCATCCATTCAATAATCCATCATCCATCCATTCATCCACCAATCATCCATTAATCATCCATCATCACATCAATCCATCAATCATCCATTCATCAGTACATCCATTAAATAATCCATCATCCATCCATTCATCCATCCATTCATCCATCAATCATCCATCCATCCATCCATCCATCAGACATTCATCCATCAATCATCCATCATCCCATCAATCCATCAATCATCAATTCATCAATACATCCATTAAATAGTCCATCATCCATCCATTCATCCATCAATCCATCCATCAGACATTCATCCATCAATCATCCATCCATCAATCAATCAATCATTCATTCATCAATCCATCATCCATCCATCTGTTCATTATCCATTCATCCATCCATCTGTTCATCAGCCATCTATCCATCAACCATTCATCCATCAATCATCCATTCATTAATCCATCCTCCATCCATCTGCACAACTTCCATCAATCATATCCATCAATCATCCATCAATCATATATCCATCAATCATCCATCAATCATCCATTCATCAATCCATCCATCTGTTCATCATCCATCCACCAAACCTCCATCCATCCAATCATCCATTCATCAATCCATCAATCATTCATTCATCAATCCATCATCCATCCATCTGTTCTCCATCCAACCAATCAATCATTCAATCAATCAATCAATCAACCAATCAATCATTTATCCATTCATCCAGTCAATCATCCATCAATCATCCATCCATTCATCTATCAATTTATTCATCCATTCATAATTTATTCATCCATCCATCGCAAATGTTCTAACAAACCTTTGTCAGGCCAACAACATTAATAGTTTGTCTCAACTAGCTTTGAAAATGCACTTCTGCATCCTGTTTGCTGGTTCAAATTCAGCAATTCAACTATAATTTAAAAAGGTATTCACAGGGGAGTCATATGTGTCTGTAGCACCAACTGAGTTAAATGTCGAATATAAATTGTTAATAGTGTTAGGGTTTGAACAATAACAATGAGCAACAGGGATATTGTTGCTTGGCTCAGCAAGAACCGCTATAAACAGAACAAAAGCACAAAGAGGTTGATAACATCCTATGTATATTTAAAACTTCACATGAAGATGCTAAAAGCATGTTAATGCTAAATCTCAACGGGTCCGAACTCAGAGCAGGGTGAGGCGAGAGAAAAACAAGAAGAGAGCTGAAGTTGAGAGGGAAGAAGTAAACAAGGACACGATGAATGAGAGGAGAGGTCTAGAATCACTCAGAATCACATTGAACTATAAGAGAAAAAGAAAAAAAACAATCACTGATACCTGCACTGACCAAACATATTGATGGCTGACAAGATTAGCAGGGATCAAGCTAACCGTGTGTGTGTGTGTGTGTGTGTGTGTGTGTGTGTGTATACTCTACACATTCATTTAGATGCCACATCCTGAAGGCCAGCTGAAGAACTGCAGACCTGAACGCCTCCAGCACACAGATAATCATTTACCTTTTTTAAAACAAACGCTGCTAATTAAGTGTCTGTCCTCTCTTTAGTTGAACGCTTGGCTAAGTGAATACACTGCAAAGGACAGTGGTTTGAAGTGAGTCAGACCACCTCTTGTTCAAATTACTGCATACGCCGGTAATCAACAACAAATAAAGTGTCCTCAGCTGCACTTTCAGCTCCTGAAGCCGGTGGAGAGAGTGTGGGGAAAGATCCTTTCAAACTCTAGTTTGCCAAGCTACTCATTATCTGAAGTGATCGTCAATTGACATTTGCAACCCATTTCACTTACATTAACAGACGTGTGACTCGATTTTATCCACCTGAAATCAATTGGGTAGTGAAAATAGTGTTTTTAAATGTTTCTAAATACATACACTTATAACAATAAAAAACATGGGCAACAAAAGACTTCGTCTGTAGTTTCAGTGAAGAGACGACCACTTGTTCACGTCTTAAAAGCCTCCTTAAAAGTTTTGCTGGCTGCAAATTCACTCCGATGAGGAACGCTCACTTTTCACCATCAAATCAATTCCTGATCAAGTTGTGTCCTACATATTGCATCTGCACATCACATTGTAGGAATACAAATACATTACAAATACATGAACCCAGAGCTCACTGCTTTCAAAACGAGAATCCCACCTCCAGACTAACAAGATATCGCCTGAAAACACTGTTTCCTGACAGAAACCCTCACTGAGAGAATAACTCCAGACAGCCGACAGGTGCATCACCTTGAGACCCTGAATACACAGTGTCCGGGAGTAAAAAGACAGATTTCAGTCTCGCGAGTGTTTTGTCGAAGCTGTGCTCGTTCCTCTCGCTCAAGGTTGCTGGACTGTACCTGGGTAAACAGCTGCGGAGCCTAACCTGAGTCAGCCCTGATTCGTACAAATAAAACACAAACACAGCACATGCAAGCTTAACAGATATTAAAAAAAACAAATGATATGAGCAAGAGTGCCTGCAACGATTTCTCATTTCCTCTCCGGAACCCCAGGAGTTCATCCTGTGACCCTCACCGAGGTTGTCGAGCGGTACACGCGATCAATAAACTGAATCCCTGCGGACATCTGTTTGGACAGGTGGGCTGATGAAGAGGGGAGCGTCGATGGGCATCTCCGACACAACACCACGGGGCACGAGCCAGATGGTGACGGGCGCTTCCGAATAAACCAATAAGCCACCTGAGACTGTGTGTAACTGATTTTACCATGCAAAGCTTTATATCTGCATGAAACCGAAGTTGCAATCGTCTCTTCTTCCTTATTGTGAGTGAAAAGGCTTCTCGAGGAATTGATTGGATGGTTGTGGTTTGCTATTTGTCAATCTCGTGTGAGTGACAGTTTGCCCCGCCCTCATGACAGTAAACGCATCATCAGAGAAGAGATATTTTGAAATCACTTTTGAATACCACAACGATCCAACAATCCAATCAAATTCCGATAAACAAAATCAAGTCCAGCCCAACATGTTTTCTTGTTCGAGAAGCCGTTTCACAGGAATACACGCCACAATGGGTAAGAATAGTCTATTTAAACCTCCTTTTCGTGCAGACTTTGAAAATGAATGCCGTTTAGAATAATTTACAATAAATAATGCAACATTCTATATAAAAAAATAAAGAAAAAAAGAATTGTCCATTTTGCCTTTCATATGGTGACTAACTATGTGATGCACAACCGTATAGAAAGACAAAAATATTTGACAATGAAATTAAGAACAGTAAATCGCAATACTAGTTCTTGGAAAGCGTACCTGCAGGCTGATTGCTGTGGTGTCAAGGGTTGAAAGAGTTGGGGCATTAATACAGAGCCCAGGTGGAGACGTGACGTGGTGAATTTGAGTCCAGCATGTGTTGTCTTCTGTTCCCGTTCTCTTGTGTTGTGTTGTTTTGTCTTCCTTTTGTTTGGTCAGCGATCCCAAGATATCTGTTGTTCAAAAGGACAAAAATAAAAAAAAGAGTCAAATATATTAGAGCTATAAGGTAAACACAGGTCATCAATACCAACCATTTTCAAATACCTCACACAAGATTTTAGTGTTTTATAAAAACTGAAAAATGTCTTTTTTTTTATTAATCAATTTGATACGAAAGGTGCTTAAAATCAGGTTATTCTCAGTGAATCTAAGTCCCTGTTAACATGAACGCGACCGAAGACGACAGAAAAACACACAGAGCATCAGCTTTAGTTTCGGCTCTGACAGACGCAAGACCAGCCGAACGCTGTGAGTGTGTGTTAGAAATCAGGAATGAGAGAGAACATTGTGCTTGGTACGTTTTCATCTTCAAACCAAACTTGGGTTTTCAGCAAACAAAGTTTAAATCCCGTCTGGCTAGTGCGCTTCCCATCGTGTTGTTTATGCCTGAAGTCAGCAGACGGACAGCAGACGTTTTTTTGTGGCTGTTTGAACACATTCAACCACATGAGCGTTTACACTACGAAAGCAATCCAGTGTTTTTGACTACCTCTGGAAGTGCCTGAAAGTGGACAAGCTCAAAACATTTTAGACCTCGTTTACACCTGTATTTAGCGTCGTCCACTTGTGATCCGATCGACCAAAACCAAAATCTTACCAGGAGTAAACGGGGCCAAAAATATACAGTGTGAACAGTATAGTCAAAACAAATAAATCTTGTGAGACAGTTTTTTTTTAATTGACTCAGAACCTTACAACACAGACTGCAACCAGCACAGACTATAGATGATTTCCAAACAAATGACTCTCATGAGCCAGATTTTTATAGTGAATCAAAATTCTACAGTGTGTATCCGAACCAATTGGTTTCCCACTTACAGCCCATGTGGGAAAACCAAATGCTCATTACCATATCTCAATGTCAGCTCAGAGGCTTCCTCAACTTTATTATACACAGTGATACGAACAGTAACAAATGTTTGTTTAACCAAATCACTCAGAGCGCGAGTCCTCATCCTTTCGAAGTGCAGAAAAGTGAATTTGCAGCGCTGAAAACAGCGACATGTCGACAACACAAACTTTTCCAGTCTCAGATACAACTACAGAGTTTGTGTGCGCGGCAAAGTAAACGTTGTTCGTGGGCACCCAATGAAGACCATAGGCTGCCATTATGCAAATTTGTTACAAACCTACATATGTTCATGCAGAAGACTGGAATTACTGACGACTCGTTTCAGGCAGTTCAGAATCGGTTCTTTCTTTTCAGGAGACGATAACTCCATTTATCTGCACTTTTGCAGACCTTTTTCATTCACAAAGAGCCATATAACACACTACATGAAAGCTAATATCCGAAAAAGCATAGCTACTAGGGGCAATTAACTATAATAACCCTGCTGTATATAAACTACCAGTAGACCAGAGTCAGAGCAAAACGCTCCATCCGAGGCACTTTCCTCACAGAAGGAACAGGAAGTTGGTGCGCATTGGATCTGGTGGCGGGCCAAGCTCGAAACACCAAAGGCGTGAGGAAAGCGCTCCCATGGCAACAAGATGAGATTGGTTTATTTAGCCTCGGTCCGGTCCACTCACGTCCTAATGTAAAGAGACAACATGCTGGAATTTATCAGAGTGTCAGAGAGGAGGGAAAAGTCAGGAGAATTTCATTTGAAGACAAAAGAAATGAAAGCCATTTCTTTCCCCTCTGCCCTTCAACACAAATATACTCTCATCTCCGGGGCTCAGAGGACACGACTCGTGAACGCTCTCCATCCGGAGTTACACCAGACGGCAACAAGTAGACATTTCTCACTGAGACGACAGCGAGAGATGGAGAGAATGTGGGTGACAGTGAGAGAATGACAGAAGACTAAAGGTGTCTTCTCACTAGATGTTTCCCTTCAGTTCTGCCATAAAGACGCACGTCAGACTCCCATCAAAATCATTCAAACTTTAAAACAATCAAGTTTTCATATGACAAAACACCAGCTGCCAAATGAATAAGCTCTCTGAAGGTCATGACTAAATCTTACTCTTCTTTTACACAACCAGGATCTTATTCAAATCTCAAACTTCCAGGTTAAACCTCACAAACAGACTGCAACACAATTCACATTCATACTTTTGAGTATTGCTAACACAGCAGCAAAGACATTAAAATAACCAGTATTGATGTATAGACTTTTACATTTGGATACATTCATTTTAATGTGGGAGGCACAATGAGACATTCAGCATTTGGTTGAAGTTGATTTAATATTGTATTTTTGTTGAATCATTGAGGGACCCCTGCGGTACCGCTGCGGACCCCCTGTTGAAAACTCCTGCTGCACGCAAATATTACTACACACTACCAAATCATAATGCATTTTGATACCTCAGAACCCAACGTATTGTTTGCATGTAGGAATTTGCATATAGCTACATTCATTACATGCATGCATACCACTGAAAAAGTCTAACCCAAAAAAATGAATCTTTTTAAGAACAATTTTTGTTAGTGCTAATGAACAAAGTCTCTCTTGAACAAAGTTTTAATGAAATAAACACACAGTATAAACAGTGCAGACCAAATTGTTGCCAAACAAATTACTCTTTTGAACCAATATTTGTTAGGGTCAGTGAATCAGACACGCGCAACACAAATAGTGCAGAACAAATAATTGCTCAACAATGTCTTTCCTAAACTAATTTTTGTTAATGAATCAAAACACACAGCACAAATAGTGCAGACAAAATGATTCCCAAACGAATGGCTCTTTTAAACCAGTTTTGAACCAATTTTTGTTAGTGAATCAAACACACACAATCCTTCTGCTATTTTACTAATGAAAAGTTATCTTTCACAAAGAACGCAGCGGGTTTTTTATAATGGTTCTTTATCTAATTATAAAGGTTTAGATTGTGGTTTACCACAAGGAAGTTGTTTGGGTCCTCTTTTGTTTTCAGTTTTTATTAATGATTTGCCCTTATCTGTCAAAAAAGCATCAATGACAATGTTTGCAGATGATTCAACTGTTTACTATGCTTCAAACTCATGTGACAAACTTAATCATGTTCTGTCTGGAAAGTTGGATTCGGTGTATAAGTGGGTTAGTGGAAACAAATTTGTCTTAAATATACTAAAGTCTAAAAGTATGATCATTGGATCAAAACAAAAATTGATGCTTGGATCGGAATTAAAGTTACATATAGCCGGGCAAAGAATACAACGAGTAGAAAAGGCTAAACTGTTGGGTTCAGCAAGACTTGTTCTGGGCTGCTCAATTAAAACAAGCAGAGATCAGATGTATTCTACTCTTTCATGGCTCACTTTAAACCAAAGAATAACAGTTACTTTAAGTATTATGATGTATAACACATTGACAATGAAAATGCCCATTTCTCTGTTTAATCAAATAGTGTATTGTAATTCTGTGCATAATCATAACACCAGAAAGGCAGATAATGGTCACATAACGACCCCCTATCCAAAAACTAATTTTATGAAGAAAACCGTCCTATACAGAGCTATAGTCATCTGGAATAACATTCCCATGGAAGTTCGTCAGCTTTGTAATAAGCTGTCATTTAAAAGAAGTCTATGGTCGGTGTTATGTGTTGATGTAGGTTTTTATATGTTTTGATTAAGGTAATTGTAAATAATATGGTATTTATATTTAGTCTTATGAATTGAAACTAGATTGTATGTAGGTATGAGTGTGTGTTTGTGTATGTACATATATAAAATGTATATATTGTTTACTGTGATGATTGAAATGTGTTGTTGTTGTAGTAATGTAAATTTTTTAGAATGGACCCGAGGAAGACTAGCTGATTGCACAGACTTTCAGCTAATGGGATCCTAAAAATAAACAAATAGCATAAACAGTCAAAAAAAATTTCACCTGGTTCTTGCTAGTGAATCAAACAAATACAATACACACAATGTGAACCAAATGATTCCCAAACAAATGACTCTTTCAAACCAATAATTGTTAGTGTCAGTGAATCAAACACACACAGCACAAACAGTGCCGACCAAATGGTTCACGGACAAATGACTCTTTTGAACCAGTTCTTGTTAGTGAATCAAAAAAAATAAAGCACAAACAGTGCCAACCAAATGATTCACAAACAAATGACTCTTTTGAATCAATATTTCTTAGTGTCAGTGAATCAAACACAGCACAAATTATTCACAAACAAAAGACTCTGATTCACTGACACAAAATAATAATAATATTCTTTTTCGTGAACCATTTGGTCTGTACTGTTTGTGCTAAATGTTTGATTCACTGACACTAACAAATATTGGTTCATAAACACATACAACACAAACAGTGTAGACCAAATAATTACCGAACTTATGAAGCTCTTCTCTTAGCTCTTCTTGGTAAATCAAAAACATACAGCACAAGCAGTGTATTTCAATTCTCAAACAAATGACTTAAGAGACATTTCTTTTTAGTGAATCAAACGCATAAATCTTGTAACTTCCTATTTTGTAATAGTATATGAATTGTGATGGAGCTGCGTGCAACTGATTTGGAGGAGCGCGTTAGTGTCTATGAAAGTAAAACCAGTCAGCAAGACAGACGTTTCCCTCAAACATGGTTCCTGCTCGGTTTGCTCTGAAATTGCCCACATAAATATTCGGTCTCAGAGGTAAACACAAGACATATAATTCCAGATTCTGGACTGATAGTTTCTTGTTTGTTTGGTTTTACCTGAGGAAATGCTGGCCAGCGATGATGAGGTGATGGGTTCAGACACCAAAGGTTTGTGCACGACTGAGCAGAGAAACTGCACTGGCAGAGAGTCCCTGCTATATCAGATCAAAATCTCTCCGTGCTGAGCAAACTCACAAAATCTTCACCGCAACAGAAAACCACACCCTGGAAACACTTCTTATGAAGCTTGTAAACAGTCTAAATGTAACTTTACACACACAAAAAAAAAAGAACAAAAAAAAAAAGAAAAAGGCAGGTGAATTTACTATCCATATTAAATATTACAGAAAACAGAAATATTAATCAAATATATTTTATAAATAACACTTTTAAAATAAAATAAATAAATAAGTAACATTTAACTATTAATGTAACTAATAGAAATATGAAGTATATATATATATATATATATATATATATATATATATATATATATATTTATTTATTTATTTTTATTTTATTTTATTTTAAAACAATTTATATGTATTTATATTTTTTACATTTACTAGTAGTTAAACTGCAAACATTATGTTGCAGGTTATAATTAAGTCACCAGCCGAGTGGCAAATAACTATTTAATCACCAGGATTAGATCATCATACACTGTAAAAATATTCTTGGTTTAACTTAAAAAATTAAGTAACCTGGTTGCCTTAAAATTAAGTTAATTGAAATTGAAAAATTTAGTTAATAGAATGAAGGAGATTGATTTAATCATCAGAAACTCAACATATGTTATCTGAACCACATATAGATTATCTAAGTTGATTTGACAAAAGAAAAAAAAATGTTGTGATTACAAATCATGAGAATATTTTTTTGTGTAGTTTTAAAATGTAATATGATGAACTTTCTACATTAAAAATTGATCGTCTTGATCTGGAATAAGGGTAAAACTAAAAACAGACTCCTTGAAAAGTTTCTCAGGCGACGTTAGTGCAAAGATCTTCAATCGTCTTTAAGCAGCGACTGCCTACTGAACGCTGGATCTGAACGTGCCACATTGTCTATATTTATGGAATAAATGTTCATCCGTATGTCAGGACAGAAATCCAGCAGATGGTTCATGTTCTTTCACAGTTATACAAGCAGCAGAAAAACTCACTCGCTCCTCTGAAAGTCTGTGTGGGAATGTGTGTGTGCAAAGAAATTCAAGGCTCAATGTTCAGTGAGCGTTTGCGTTTCATTCCAGCCCGTCGGTCAGGATATCTCCCGCACGAAACCCACGTGGGCCTGGAGGAGGTGACGTCTGCCGGCCTCTCGTACGCCACTAATGAGCTGAAAGAGTCTGAACACTACAGCTCCAGTGAAGTCTGGCTGAAGAGAACACACACTCCGTCAGCTGAGGGTCCCGCGCAGGACAAGAGTTCACTGAGAGTGCAGAGGACACACTGCAATAATTAACACGGTTTGATACGGCTCATACAAAGAGCTAGTGATCGGAACACACTCCGAACACTAAATATGCTCAGTTGGCGTGTGATTCCTGTAGTACATTACTTCAGAGACAATCATTAACAAGATATTTTGCACATTTTGTATATTTTATGGAGTTATTATTAGTATTTTTTTTTCTTTTATTTGTATAAATAAACAATTTCATTATTAGTTAATTTTGGATATAAGTCAAGTCATCTTCATTTATATAGCGCTTTTAATAATGTAGATTGTTTCAAAGCAGCTTTACAGAGATAAACATATAATTTAAGGTAACAGAGATTGTTTTGGCTTTATAGCGGTTCTTGAATAATGTTATTTCCAGCTGAAGTTAGTTTTGATTGATTCACTTCCGTCGAAATGATCATTTGTTATTAAATTAGGGACCGCTAAAGGTGATGATACACAGGGCAACTTTTTGAGCAATGTTGCCGTCAATGGGCAACCAGATGAGACACAGGGCCCTCGACCGATCTAAATTATCCAGAAAGAAATGTATTGCCCATTTTCAATGAGAAAGTAGCCAAGCAACAATTGCTCGGCAAGATTGCTCAAAAAGTTGCCCTATGTATCATCACCTTAAGACGACGCCGTTCTCTCTAAACAGACTTTAAACACGAACCTGTGATAAACGCTGATGGTTGTTACCATTAACGGTATTTAACAGATTTTTATATATATATATATATATATATATATATATATATATATATATATATATATATATATATATATATATATATATATATATATATATATATATATATATATATGTACATATACACACACACAGACATACAGTATATAGTTTTAGACTTCAGATCCAATCATTAAAGGCTAAATAAATAAAATAAATTCCCTTTTGTGAAGGGAAACTACAAGAAAATTGTGCCAAATTTAGTTGGATCTTAATTAAAATGCATAATTATGTGCATATAATTCAGCCACATGAGTGAAAAGTGTTTGTGCTGAATCTGATCCATATGTAACGGGCACAGACTGAACGCATGAGCTCTCCCTCACCTTGCGGGCGACCCCTGGAGATGAGCGACGGGCACCAGTGCTCTGCCAAACGGGCGTGGCCTTCGTTACCCAGCATCCCTTTCACCACGAAAACAAACCATAGAGGGCAGAGCGAGAGAGATGCAACAGATGCCCACTTCACCAACATCCACCGTCCTGAACGCAGATGGACAAATAAACAAGCTGAACGCTGGGGCTGTAAGAGCGGGCAGAGAGAAATCAGCGCTTGCTGGCACTCCACAGATCAGACAGCTGGCACTGATACCCTCCACAACCCCGAAAATACACCGCCCCCTTCTCAAGAGACCATGAGAGAGAGAGAGAGAGAGAGAGAGAGAGAGAGAGAGAGAGAGAGAGAGAGAGAGAGAGAGAGAAAGAAGTAGATAACATTTCTGTGTCTCTCAGCTCCAAGTCTAATTAACACTCAAGCACACACAAGTCAGGCTAAATATGTGTGTGTGTGTGTGTGTGTGTGTGTGTGTGTGTGTGTGTGTGTGTAGGAGGTGACTGTCGGATGAGTGCAGCCTCGTCTGGAGGTGAGACAGTCTGGCGAGTGATAAAGATGGATGAGAGGACGGGCAGAGCCAAGAGAACACAGAGTCGGCCAATCGGGTCGCAGGCGCACATGGCCATTTCTGTTTCTCACACGCGCTCATTTACTGTTGCACTTTCTGTTGACATATCAAATATTTGTCTTCCCGTTTCGATTATCCGCCCTGCTAATTATTAACGAACTGCAGGTTGCGCTAATTGCTTCATCACTTAAAGAAAATTATCTCTGGATTAATGAGTCACGTCACTTTGGCAAATTTATCGCGAAATATGAGCTAGATACAGCTGAACACGCAATGCAAAACGGTTTATGAAATATTAACATGCCCTTTAACTATCAACATTGGCTCACCTAAAATTCCAGAATATGTAAACACATGAAAATATGTAAATATAATAGAGGTTTCTGGGAAATTATATGAAATATGAACAATATAGAGCTTCAACACACAGCATTAATCAGTTTTTAAACAAATAAACACTTCCAACTATCGGACTCAACTAAAGATTGAAAATATGTAAATACATGAAAATATGTAAATATAAAAGACCTATGGAAAAAATTGTATGAGAAACAAACTAGCTAGAGCTTTAATGGACAGGTTTAATTTTTTTATTTATAAAATATTAACAATGACTTTTTCAACTATTAGAAGTGACAACTTATGTTTAAAAAAAAATGTATACATATATACATACATTATATATACATATATACATATAAATGCTTCAATGCATTTAGGGGTGTGGTCCTGGTCAAGACAATCTCCTGAACTCCAAACTGAATGTCAGAATGGGAAAGAAGTGATTTAAGCAATTTTGAGCGTGGCATGGTTGTTGGAGCCAGACGGGCCGGTCTGAGTATTTCACAATCTGCTCAGTTACTGGGATTTTCACGCACAACCATTTCTAGGGTTTACAAAGAATGGTGTGAAAAGGGAAAAACATCCAGTATGCGGCAGTCCTGCGGGCGAAAATGCCTTGTTGATGCAAGAGGTCAGAGGAGAATGGGCCGACTGATTCAAGCTGATAGAAGAGCAACTTTGACTGAAATAACCACTCGTTACAACCGAGGTATGCAGCAAAGCATTTGTGAAGCCACAACACGCACAACCTTGAGGCGGATGGGCTACAACAGCAGAAGACCCCACCGGGTACCACTCATCTCCACTACAAATAGGAAAAAGAGGCTACAATTTGCAAGAGCTCACCATAATTGGACCGTTGAAGACTGGAAAAATGTTGCCTGGTCTGATGAGTCTCGATTTCTGTTGAGACATTCAGATGGTAGAGTCAGAATTTGGCGTAAACAGAATGAGAACATGGATCCATCATGCCTTGTTACCACTGTGCAGGTTGTTGGTGGTGGTGTAATGGTATGGGGGATGTTTTCTTGGCACACTTTAGGCCCCTTAGTGCCAATTGTGCATCGTTTAAATGCCACGGCCTACCTGAGCATGGTTTCTGACCATGTCAATCCCTTTATGGCCACCATGTACCCATCCTCTGATGGCTACTTCCAGCAGGATAATGAACCATGTCACAATTTTGATTTGAAAATTGGTTTCTTGAACATGACAATGAGTTCATTGTACTAAAATGGCCCCCACAGTCACCAGATCTCAACCCAATAGAGCATCTTTGGGATGTGGTGGAACGGGAGCTTCGTGCCCTGGATGTGCATCCCACAAATCTCCATCAACTGCAAGATGCTATCCTATCAATATGGGCCAACATTTCTAAAGAATGCTTTCAGCACCTTGTTGAATCAATGCCACGTAGAATTAAGACAGTTCTGAAGGCAAAAGTGGGTCAAACACAGTATTAGTATGGTGTTCCTAATAATCCTTTAGGTGAGTGTATATATTTCAATAGTCTTTTGGAAAACTTGTGTAATATGAGCTAGCTAGTGTTATTCGTACATAGACACACACACACACACACACACACAATGCATTTACATCAAAGATTTTTTAATATCATTAAAATGAGTCAAATGAGTCCACACATGCCATGTGCACTAAAGCACATTCTGGTCTGGCCATGACAGGACGGGACGCAGAAATCATCCAGACCCCAACATGCCATGCGATGAGATCACACGGCTTCTGTCATTTCTTTCAAAGCTCTTTTTTTCCTGGAGGTTTTACATAATGTTGGTGTCTGCAGTGTGTTCGGCCGCCTCTATCATTTAGACCCAGGCTGCCTGGAGATCGACCACATCACCATTAGACTGTGAGCCAATTAATTTCATCTCTTCTCCAACATTCAGATATGAAAGCGCTGCCATCAGGAGAAGGGAGCCACGGTTTTTACATCTCGCCACATTCCAGCGTCTGCCCCCCAAAAAATGCAATTACACGGCTGCGAGCGTGCGAAGAGAGAGAGAGAGAGAGAGAGAGAGAGAGAGAGAGAGAGAGAGAGAGAGAGAGAGAGAGAGAGAGAGAGAGAGAGAGAGAGAGAGCTTGGTTTCTGCTCTGTTAATGGCTAAGTTGTTTTCAGGCTCTCTCCATCATCCGAGAGGAATAGCCATGCTCTTCTGCAACTTCAAAGCAATGGACAACACCTCTCCATTTCTGCAGCTGATTGCTGAACATCCAAACACACACACACACACACACACGCTTCAACCAATATTTTTGGAGCACATATACACAAAAAAAGTCAACTTCGTTTAGTCTAAGTTTCTTGGACCAAAAGCAGTCATGATTGAGTTAATTTACTGGGGTTTTCCAAGTTAAATATCACTATTGCAATTCCTCCTAGGGTTAAAATCTGTATGTATTAATCTTTGCCATGTGTCTTATTCTGCACTGTACATGAACACTATCTCGAATCCCATTGCTTGTTGATGAGAAGTGCTTTTACTTTTTTAAAACAGACTTCGTGGTCCATATTGACATGATAGCCATATGAGTTTAGTGAATTCACTGTCATGTTTAAGAAATCAGTGTGAGATGATTTGAGCTTTGTGACGTGTGTTATCCTGCTGGAAGTAGATATCAGAAGTTGAAAACACTAGTCATAAAGGGATGGACATTGTCATCAACAATACTCAGGTCGGCTGTGGCGTTTAAACAATGTTTAATTGACACTAAGTAGCACAAAGTGTGCCAAGAAAATATCATTACAGCACCAGAAGCCTGAACCGCTGATACAAGGCCAAATGGATCATTGCTCTTATGTTGTTCATGCCAAATTCTGACCCGACCATCTGAATGTCTCATCAGACCAGGCAATGTTTCTCCAATCCTCTATTGTGATGTTTTGATGTTCTGTGTGAATTATAGCCTCAGTTTGCAGTTCTCAGCTGACAGGAGTGATGCCGGTGTGTCTTCTACTTCAGGGTAGGACGTGTTGTGTGTTCAGAGATGCTCTTCAGCGTTGTGTTCAGAGATGCTCTTCAGTGTTCAGAGATGCTCTTTAGTGTTCAGAGATGCTCTTCTGTGTTCAGAGATGCTCTTCTGTGTTCAGAGATGCTCTTGTGTTCAGAGATGCTCTTGTGTTCAGAGATGCTCTTCTGTGTTCAGAGATGCTCTTCTGTGTTCAGAGATGCTCTTCTGTGTTCAGAGATGCTCTTCAGTGTTCAGAGATGCTCTTCAGTGTTGCTCTTCAGTGTTCAGAGATGCTCTTCAGTGTTGCTCTTCAGTGTTCAGAGATGCTCTTCAGTGTTGCTCTTCAGTGTTCAGAGATGCTCTTCAGTGTTGCTCTTCAGTGTTCAGAGATGCTCTTTAGTGTTCAGAGATGCTCTTCTGTGTTCAGAGATGCTCTTCAGTGTTGCTCTTCAGTGTTCAGAGATGCTCTTCAGTGATGCTCTTCAGTGTTCAGAGATGCACTTCAGTGTTGCTCTTCAGTGTTCAGAGATGCTCTTCAGTGTTGCTCTTCAGTGTTCAGAGATGCTCTTCAGTGTTGCTCTTCAGTGTTCAGAGATGCTCTTCAGTGTTGCTCTTCAGTGTTCAGAGATGCTCTTCAGTGTTGCTCTTCAGTGTTCAGAGATGCTCTTCAGTGTTGCTCTTCAGTGTTCAGAGATGCTCTTCAGTGTTGCTCTTCAGTGTTCAGAGATGCTCTTCAGTGTTGCTCTTCAGTGTTCAGAGATGCTCTTCAGTGTTGCTCTTCAGTGTTCAGAGATGCTCTTCAGTGTTGCTCTTCAGTGTTCAGAGATGCTCTTCAGTGTTGCTCTTCAGTGTTCAGAGATGCTCTTCAGTGTTCAGAGATGCTCTTCAGTGTTCAGAGATGCTCTTCAGTGTTCAGAGATGCTCTTCAGTGTTCAGAGATGCTCTTCAGTGTTCAGAGATGCTCTCCAGTGTTCAGAGATGCTCTCCAGTGTTCAGAGATGCTCTCCTGTGTTCAGAGATGCTCTCCTGTGTTCAGAGATGCTCTCCTGTGTTCAGAGATGCTCTTCAGTGTTGCTCTTCTGTGTTCAGAGATGCTCTTCAGTGTTGCTCTTCAGTGTTCAGAGATGCTCTTCAGTGTTGCTCTTCAGTGTTCAGAGATGCTCTTCAGTGTTGCTCTTCAGTGTTCAGAGATGCTCTTCAGTGTTCAGAGATGCTCTTCAGTGTTCAGAGATGCTCTTCAGTGTTCAGTGTTGCTCTTCAGTGTTCAGAGATGCTCTTCTGTGTTCAGATATGCTCTTCAGCGTTCAGAGATGCTCTTCTGTGTTCAGAGATGCTCTTCAGTGTTGCTCTTCAGTGTTCAGAGATGCTCTTCAGTGTTCAGAGATGCTCTTCAGTGTTCAGAGATGCTCTTCTGTGTTCAGAGATGCTCTTCTGTGTTCAGTGTTGCTCTTCTGTGTTCAGAGATGCTCTTCAGTGTTCAGAGATGCTCTTCAGTGTTGCTCTTCGGTGTTCACAGATGCTCTTCAGTGTTGCTCTCCAATGTTCAGAGATGCTCTTCAGTGTTGCTCTTCGGTGTTCAGAGATGCTCTTCAGTGTTGCTCTTCAGTGTTCAGAGATGCTCTTCTTCAGTGTTCAGAGATGCTCTTCTTCAGTGTTCAGAGATGCTCTTCTTCAGATGCTCTTCTTCAGTGTTCAGAGATGCTCTTCTTCAGTGTTCAGAGATGCTCTTCTTCAGTGTTCAGAGATGCTCTTCTTCAGTGTTCAGAGATGCTCTTCTTCAGTGTTCAGAGATGCTCTTCTTCAGTGTTCAGAGATGCTCTTCAGTGTTGCTCTTCGGTGTTCAGAGATGCTCTTCAGTGTTCAGAGATTCTCTTCAGTGTTCAGAGATGCTCTTCAGTGTTGCTCTTCAGTGTTCAGAGATGCTCTTCAGTGTTCAGATATGCTCTTCAGTGTTCAGAGATGCTCTTCAGTGTTGCTCTTCGGTGTTCAGAGATGCTCTTCAGTGTTCAGAGATTCTCTTCAGTGTTCAGAGATGCTCTTCAGTGTTGCTCTTCGGTGTTCAGAGATGCTCTTCAGTGTTCAGAGATGCTCTTCAGTGTTCAGAGATGCTCTTCAGTGTTGCTCTTCGGTGTTCAGAGATGCTCTTCAGTGTTCAGAGATTCTCTTCAGTGTTCAGAGATGCTCTTCAGTGTTGCTCTTCGGTGTTCAGAGATGCTCTTCAGTGTTCAGAGATGCTCTTCAGTGTTCAGAGATGCTCTTCAGTGTTGCTCTTCGGTGTTCAGAGATGCTCTTCAGTGTTCAGAGATTCTCTTTTCAGTGTTGCTCTTCGGTGTTCAGAGATGCTCTTCAGTGTTCAGAGATGCTCTTCAGTGTTGCTCTTCGGTGTTCAGAGATGCTCTTCAGTGTTCAGAGATGCTCTTCAGTGTTGCTCTTCGGTGTTCAGAGATGCTCTTCAGTGTTCAGAGATGCTCTTCAGTGTTCAGAGATGCTCTTCAGTGTTCAGAGATGCTCTTCAGTGTTCAGAGATGCTCTTCAGTGTTCAGAGATGCTCTTCAGTGTTCAGAGATGCTCTTCAGTGTTGCTCTTCTGTGTTCAGAGATGCTCTTCTGCAGACCTCACTTGTATCGAGTGCCAAACAGCATCTCCAGGTTCTCCCTTGAGAACCAGACCAAAAAGGTTTTGTGCAACTGTGGATATATCAATGTTCCTTGATCTAAATAGATGAATACTAAATAGATGTATAAAATATAAATAAATGGTTTATGGAAAAACCTCCTATTTCAAGGCCCCCCTCGCTTCTTCATCTAATCAGGACGCCTGACTGACTCTAATAGGTTTTAAGAGTGAATCTGACGGCACAGCGCACAAAGAAGACTGACCACTGCTGCCTCTTTCCATCCTAAGGAGCTTATCGAAGAAAAACACATTAAAAATGCAAGTTCTAACATGTCTGACACAGGGGTCAGTGAGGCTGAGAGTCACGAGCGCTTATCAGGACATGTGTGTCAGGGTGCCAGATTATGGAGATTTTTTTTTTATCCGCTGACTGATAGAAACACAAACATCACAGCAGTCATCCTCAGGGACTAATCCGCTCTCAGGACAGCACAGCAACTGACCAACATCCGGACACTATCAATCTGCACATACTCAGTAGGACTGGGTATCAAAACAGATTTCCTGATTCCAATGTATTATTATTATCCAATGTATCCAATTCTTACATACAGCACCTGTAAGAGCCACTTAATCGTGAAAAATACAAAACTATGGTTCTTGAGATTTTAAGAATCAATACAGAGATTGTTCAAATAAAGTTTAATCAGAAAAAAACTATATTTTTATCAACCTTTTAATGCTGTCAGCAAAGTTTAATTGCTGTCAGTCTGAATGCACCTTCACGTTCATGAACATCTGATGCATTCTGAAAAGTGCAAACAAAAATGAGAAAAGCTAAGTAGACTAGACAAGACTACCTCACTCATATCTGGCCTTCCTTCAGAAGCTGAAATTCATAAAAACCTGCAAGCCTTTCGTCTCCATTCACGGGTCAGGGAGAAGCTCCAGGGGAACAGGAGCGCGTGTCTCTGGGGTGCTTAAAGAGGACGGTGAGATAACAAATCCTTTCTTTTGGAGTCTGCAGCCGGAATCCTCAAAGTGAGATTCGCCTACGGTTCTCTGCTCACAAAAGAAAGGACAGACGCTCACTAATAAAAGACTGAATTTAACAAACAGATGCAGGAGTTCACCTTCACAGCACTGACACCAGAGGAGACAAAATACTTCAATCAACAGCTCTCTTCCAGTGACCTCCGCGAGCCGCGGTATTATTTCACACTGCCATATCCATTACAGACACGCAGGGCGCTGTGAGAGAGAATGTATTTCCCTTTGAGAGCTGACGGATAGTGTTTTTACAGGTTTCATATACACAGAAGGCATTTTATGGATGAGGTCTGAGGCCAAAAGACCTTCGGAGGTGGTTTCCGCTGTGCGGCCCTCCGTTGGTCCGTAAAAGATCGCTTTCCACCCCTTCACTGCACTTCAAGTTCAATTCTGCCAACAGACCTCTATAAAAACAGTTTTCTCTTGATTAAGTCACATAATGAAAGTGAAAACATCACAACAACTACTGGAAGAAAACCTATCTTAAAAAAAAAAAAACTGTCGACTAAAGAGAGTCCAAAACTTGTTTTTGAAAGAAGTTTCTAATGGTCACCAACGCTGAATTTATTTGATCAAAATACAGTAAAAACATAAATATTATTACAATTTAAAATAACTGTTTTCTATTTGAATATAAAGTAATTTATTCCTGTGATCAATGCTGAATTTTCAGCATCATTACTCCAGTCTTCAGTGTCACATGATCCTGCAGAAATCATTCTAATGCTGATTTGCTGCTCAAGAAAAATGTCTTATTATCAATGTTGAAAACAAGTTGCATTGCAAAAAAAGCTATGTCTTAGCTTTTAATTTTTTTTTGATAAATAGAAAGTTCAAAAGACCAGTGTTGATTTGAATTAGAAATATTTTGTAACATTATCAGTGTCTTTAAATTGATTAAAGGTGCTCTAAGCGATGTCAAACATTTTGACACATATAGCAAACATCTCCTCACTATCCGCCAGCCGCCTGTCCTCTGAACACACCGTAAAAAACACATGGTCTCTATAGACAGCCCGGGCTCCACAAACGGCAACAAAAACAAACTAACCCAACCTGGACCACGAAACATAAACAGTGTTCCAGCCAATAACCGACAAGAATGATTTGGGGTGAGAGAAGCATGAAGAGGGAAGTTAGCTAGAGGAGAGATGTTCTAGACAACGACTAACGTTAGAATTATATTCTCTTGAATTTTGATATGGCCGACACACGACCAAAGAGACGACGTTCCGATGAACAAATAGCAAAGATGAGGGTAAAGGAGAAGGAACGCGCAAAGTCCCGAATTTACATCGGAAAAGCCTGTTTTTAGGAAGCACTGAAGGGAGGGGGAGGGGATGGGATGAGGAGGAAGGAGGGTCGAGTTAGCCTCCGTTTTATTTGACAATACTTCGAACGTCACCCAACGTCGCTTAGAACACCTCTAATAGTGACAGAAATGCGTCCTTGGTAAATAAAAGCATTATTTTCTTTAAAAAAAAAAAATTTTGTGAAATGTTTTTGATTGAAAATGAAAGTAATTGATATATTATTATATAATGCATGTACATTTATACATTTTGATGTCTAAAATTAGATGTAATTCGTTTACTTTATTCCTGGGGCCAATAAAAGTTTACATATCACATCCATCGGCAACACTTAAAACAAAACTAGCCCTAAAAACCGGTCTTCTGCTCAGGGAGAAAAACACGGTGGCTACTTTGCTTCTAGTTGTCATTCATGTCCGCACATTGAAATCTTTAGCAAAAACATCTAATGAATTGAATAGCATCTAATAAACACCCCTTAAAAGAGTAAATTTGAGCTGTTTTTCACAGTGTGGCTCTGTGCTGTCCGTAAAATCCTTTTCAATCCTGCCACTGTATCCGTTTACTGCCTCTTAAACATGTTTCTGCCACAAGACCTCAAAATAAAAGTTTAAACATCATAACTATCAAACTAATTAATCGCACCTCAAAGCCACCTCACATAGAAACTGATTTTCAGATGTTTTTTTGCCCTGTTACTGCATCTGTTTACCTGTTTATTCATGCGAAAATCCATCACAAAACATCTTTAAAAACTGACATTTTTCTTATAAATCACTCTACTTACATAACATGACAGCTATCAGAAACACAACCAAAAAAAAAAAAAAGTAATATTAAAAACCTTCCGTCTGCTCAGGGAGAGAGGAACAGGGGAATATTTGTCTAGTTGGCTTCTGGTTGTCATCTCCAAATGCTGGAAACGTTAGTAAAATCTCATGAATTTAAGCATCATTAAGTCATTTTTAGTGGTGCTTTCCACGGTGTGGATCTCTGGTGGTCCATACAATCTTTTTCAACCCTGTCACTGTGTCCATTTACTGTCATTCAAGCATCAGTCTCCCGAAGCCAGAGTGACGGCAGAAGGTCCAGACTCTATAGCAGCTTTCATTGGCCAAGGACCACCCAAGAGGACGTTTGACTGACATTCAACAAAACGAACTGTGATTGGTTGCGTTACAAGTCATGTTTAGGGGCGTGAAAGTATAAATCTGATATTTTATAGAGTCTATGCCCAGAACTTTAAATACTTCACATACTTTTGAAAATCCAGTGTTTAGTTGACCCTGATCAGCGCTCATTGTCAGAGTTGTAAACACGATGGGTTTCTTTTTCCATGAGGGGGTTTGGCATCACGGCGGTTTTGTTTCCAGGTGGAACGTTAAAGAACGCGACACGCACGTCTCCCGGACATCCTGTAGAATTAAACCAATCAGATGATGACTTTGAAACAAATTTTGTGTGCCATATGCAACATTTAACCAACGGTCCGTGGGCATGATGTCTCAGGATGAGACTATTCAAGCATATACCACCATAAAAACTCATTTTATTAAGTAACTCTTTGCGTATCAAGACAAGTATCAACGGCACTTACAGAAAACTAATCGTAAAAAGCCATCATGTGCTTGAGGAGAAAGACTCTTTGCTTCTAGTTGCCATTCACCTCAACACACTGCCAGCTTTATTATAATCAAATGAATACAATAGCATCTCATAAATACCCCACTTAAAAAGTCATTTTCTCCAGCTGCAACGTGTTTCGCTGTCCGTCGCGGTGAGGCGTGAACGAGCAACATGTTTAATTCAGATGCTAAGCAATTTGCAGGCATCTCGTTCCCTCACACACTTTGTGAGGACACAAGCGTCTTAAAGTCTTTTGCCAATGGGATTTGCACACACTAACCCACACACTTGTGATTTATTTATTTTTAAGCAAGGATTCACACACACAGAGAGAGAAAAATCCTAGCAGAGGACACACACCTCCCACTTATGACCTGGAGTTTCATTTACTGTGAGCGAGAGTCATTTCTCCATATTTATCCCGATAAATCGTGTAGCATTTATTACTGTTACGCTCGCCAGCACTCCATTACAGCAAGGTCCAGATTCAGCTCTGGCGGGAGATCGTGCAGTGATAGAGAAAGTTATTACAAAGATTTCAGGCGTGGAGGCGGCCAACCCCCTGCGTGGACGGTTACGCCATCGGGAAAGAACCCGGGGGATTAGAGAGAGCTGCGCAAACACAAGGTCGACGATCTGGGCAGGAGACAAATAAGAGGAACTCAAAACAAGAGGACAGCAACGCAAAAGCCATCATTCTTCACGATTAGCATTCGAGGCACACAGCGGTACACTAATGGTTCGAAAATATACTACCGCTGTCTTCGCTTTAAAAGGTCAGCGGTTGACCCCTACATGGAGAATATCGAGAGGAGGGAGGGTTAGCATTACCAATGACATATTAACTTGACCACATCCTACATACTACATATAATAAGGGTGCAGCACCATTCAGAATTGAAATAAGAATGACTTTTAAATCCCAATGTTAAATCTGTTCCTGAATTTGATCTGAGGTTGCAAACAGAATGCAGAATTGCAATTTGAATGTCAGGAAGTAGAATTAACTCAAGACAAACTTTGGATGTCGGCTGAACAGTTTTTTTTAAAGCCTTAAAATGTGAAGGTTTAGGGGATTGACACAGCTGGATAGACAGACAGAAGGATAGAATGAAGGATAGACGAAAAGACAGACAGACAGACAGACAGACAGACAGACAGACAGACAGACAGACAGAGAGAAAGTCAGACAGACAGAAAGTCAGAAAGAAAGAAAGAAAGAAAGAAAGAAAGAAAGACAGACAGAAAGTCAGACAGACAGAAAGTCAGGAAGAAAGAAAGACAGACAAAGTCAGACAGACAGAAAGTCAGGAAGAAAGAAAGACAGACAGACATAACGACAGACATAACGACAGACATAACGACAGACATAACGACAGACATAACGACAGACATAACGACAGACAGACATAACGACAGACAGACATAACGACAGACAGACAGACAGACATAACGACAGACAGACAGACAGACATAACGACAGACAGACAGACATAACGACAGACAGACAGACATAACGACAGACAGACAGACAGACGGAAAGACAGACAGACAGACGGAAAGACAGACAGAAAGACAGACAGACGGAAAGACAGACAGACGGAAAGACAGACAGACGGAAAGACAGACAAACGGAAAGACAGACAAACGGAAAGACAGACAAACGGAAAGACACACATACAGACAGAAAGACAGACAGACGGAAAGACAGACAGACGGAAAGACACACATACAGACAGAAAGACAGACAGGTGGATATAGGACATACAGAATAGATAGACAGTACATTTTGTAAAAAGATTAATAAGCCATTTTTTGTATTTAACAAATTAAATAAGTAAATCAATTCAGTTTTGATTTAGAAAGAGCATCTCCTGCACTAAAGGACTATAACACTGGTGAATTCCCACAGAGGGGCGTCAGCAGTGTCAGGATTCTCTGTCTCTCCACAGGTCTAAAGCTCATCCTGTGGGCCTGACCAGTTAAAAGGGTTCACGGCCTCCACGTAATCCTCAGCACAAGCAGGTTCAGTTCAACACGGTCTCTGTTTCACTCCGATAGTGGAGGAGATGAGTAGGTGATCACGATGTGTGTGTGTGTGTGTATGTGTGTGTTGAGGGAATTCAATCTCCCTCGCAGGCACGAGCGGACAGGCGGGCAGATAGAACAGCGGCATCCCAGAATAACCCCGGAGGTATCCATGAATGAAATGACAGGATTACACAAGCATTCGAAATCCCGCTGAGATCCAAGATAATGCTGTTTACCACCGCGTGTCACACCCGTGGCGAGGGGAGGAGTCAAACTGTTCGGCTAATGAAAATATGGAAGAGCTTTTCAGAGTCGCCAAGCAGAAAATTCAAACCTGCGGGTCAAACCCGCCAGCGCGAGAGAGTCCGACACTGCGGTTATTAATGTGCTGATTTCCTCTGGAAACTGAAGCCGCCCTCATGACTGCTTTACAAATACCAATAATGTGGTGTCGACAGGCCGATCGCTGACAGTAATTTGCGCTCAGGCAGTGGGACTCTTGTGCTGAGAATGAGACATCGTCAGACCATAATTACTGAAAAATGCCAGTTACAGAAACCGATCATTTAATGCTATATTTGAACACAGGCAAAAACAAAAACATATGTGAGACAGAGAAGCCAAGAAACATCTAAAGAGAAGACAAAATCTGTGTGGGTGCTTTTACATCAGTTTGCCAACAAACCGAAGCCATTGTGGCTCTATATTTATTCTTACCATGTTACTAAGATGTTTTTGTTGTTGGTTTTGACAACACACTTGCACTGACAAAAAAGTACCATGTATTATGGTAGCACTATTGGAAGTATAATATAAATACCATGGTATATAAAGTTTAACTTTGTGTCCTGTGGCAGTCCCATTGGAACAATAATGGTATTGGATGGCAATACTACTCTGAAATTCATGGAAGTACCATGGTAAAGCCATTTCCAAAATACCATAATAGTACTTAGTTTTTTGTAAGGGAGACAATATTTTGGCGTACCATTATACATATGTAAATACTATGTTAATCAGACAGTACCATAGTATTACCATTGGATACAGTCACTGTACCATGGTACCGCTAGAGTGTTTTTTTGTAAGTGTGGACACCACAGTGTAAATCTCCACTGACACCAAGAAAGGCCCTCAAATTCCTGTTTTTTTTCAGGAAAAATCAGAAGTCAAACTGAACAGGAAGTTGAGG
>JAULUF010000028.1:0-5000 GCA_031834385.1 Semotilus atromaculatus
TTTTCAGCACGAACCAACCTAACGTTACCAGTCGAGTTTCTGTTTTGATTGCTCGTCCCTTCACCTGCATTTTCATCTTTGTTTTTTCCATCAACTGTTTTTTTATTTGGTTCTTCACTTAACTCTACCATTTCACCCATCTGTACACTAGGATTAATTTCAATATCCTTTACATTATTCTCTGGCTGCGCTTTGTTATGTGGACAAGCGATCTTTTTGTGACCAACGTCTCCGCATTCGAAACATTTCAAATTTCCGGTACTCGCGTAAATCATATACGATTTACCCTCATGCTTGATTCGGAAAGAAATATCAAGTGTTTGTTGGTCAAGAAACATAAACACCTGACGCCGAAACGACAACACATGTTGCAGTGCTTCATTCCTACACCTCAGCGGAATCATTTTCACCTCACTGGCCATTTTTCCAAACCTCAACAACTCTTTTTCAATATCACTATTTAGTATAAAGGGAGGCACGTTGGATATCGTGACTCTGACGGACTGCGACACAAGCGGTGACACAACAGTAAACGCTCCATTTACCCAAACGCCAGTTTCAATTAGCTTACTCACCAAACTTTCGTCTTTAAGGAAAATCACCACTGCTCTGTTCATCCTTGACGCTGAAAGTATATTCCCATATCCAATTTGTTCACCCACAGCGACAAGCACTTCTTCTACATTTGAATCCGCGTCGGGTACACACCTGACTCCATGGCGGAGCGAGATCGAGGCTACACCCCCACTCGGGTGAGACTCCATCTGGCCTCCGCCACGAGGTCAAAAAAAAAACCTCTCGAAAACCGAAATGTAATCGAACTTAAGTTAATCAATTTATACACAAAGTAAAAACAAACATAAAAGAAAAATAAAATAGATAGAAAAACAAAACAAAAACTGGAAAAATAGAACCAAAAAACCCCAAAGCGCTCTTCTCACCCGTTTGTTGCTCCCATAACCCAAACCCCCAGCATGCAAAGCGAGAGAGAGAGAGAGAGAGGGAGAGGGAGAGAGAGGGAGGGATAGATAGGGAGAGGGAGAGAGAGGGAGAGCGAGAGAGGGAGAGAGAGGGAGAGAGAGGGAGAGAGAGCAATAGATAGGGATAGAGGGAGAGAGAGGGAGAGAGAGGGAGAGAGGGAGAGAGAGGGAGAGATGGAGGGAGAGAGAGGGAGGGAGAGGGAGAGAGAGGGAGAGGGAGAGAGAGAGGGAGGGATTTTTGATTGATTTTTAAAATACCCTTTTTATTACAAATATTCACATGTCACAAACAAAGCAAAATAAATAAATGCAATACTGAACAAATCCAAAACAACAAAAAACAAACAATGAAACATGTTACTTAAAAGGGGAAATATAACTCTTCTTCAACAATTTCACAAATGGCCCCGTTTAAACACCAAATTGCATCAAAAGTTAAAAGATCGTGCATTAATCTGTAGTAATGATAGTCAATTAAAACTCTTGATTTGACTAATTTAGTAAAAACAGCTTCTATACTACTACAAACATTCTGTTCCACCTTTTCCTTCCTTGTAGTATAAATTGCCATTTTAGCCTGACCCAACAGGAAGTTTAGCAACTGAGACTTCTGACTGTGTTTTTTAACATATTTAACACCACAAATAAACACTTTCATTGAAAAAATTACATTAAAAGAAATAAAAAGCATATCCAGGATATTAAAAAGAGGTTGTAACCGGTCACAGTGCAAAAACGCATGAAAGATCGTCTCTTTTTGTAAACAAAAGGGACAAGCTTCAGTAACATCATCGTTAATCAGAGAAATAAAAGCATTAACAGCAATGGCACCATGTAACAATCTCCACTGCAAATCTCCAGTTTTCTTGACCAAAGGTGATTTATATAATGCTCTCCATTCAGGTTTTTCATTAACATCAAGATTAAGAACCTTACGCCATGGAGTGTCACATTTGTTATTTAAAAATGTTTTGTTAAGAGCCTTCACACAACATTTATACATGTCCTTACCCAGTGCAGAGTTTGGACCCACAACTATGAGCTCTTCACACGCTAACAGTACACCACTGCACTCCCCTAAACTGGGGGACAGACTCAGATTGGGAAAAGGATCTTTACATTCAGGATGAATAGATCCCTTAGAGTATAAGTCCAAGAGTTCTGCTTCCTCTCCAGTGAGGGCTGATCTCCATTTCTCAACTGCTCTTGTAACTGTTCGGCGTGATTTGATACCGAGACGCTCAGCAATGGCAGTCACATTTTTAAAAGCAGGGCCCGTTATTTGATGCAAGTGTTCAACTTGTACCACCTTTGCATCACACAAAGTCCTTTCAGGAATTGCAAAAGACATCTCACGTGTTAGGTCCAGTCGTGAGCCAATGACCAAAGGCTCCTGTAATAGCCAAAACAAGGAGGATGAGTTGTTTTCCCTGCTTATTTGAAATAGAGACCATACTTTGAAAAGGTTACGGTAGAAGATTGGAGAATCACGCAGTTTAAGTCTCTGAGGATCCGACCAGAATAAAGCTTTATCCAGTCCTAGTCCATCAATGTTCCGAAGAATCACACAGGCAGCACCAGTCCAACTTGAATCATCTGAGTACTTTAAGAGTCTTTGTACAAACTGCAGGCGAAAGGCAGCTGTTCTGCTCTGCAGGTGTATTAGTCCAAGCCCCCCTTCGTCTTTAGACAGGTACAACACACTTTTTGGTATCCAATGCATTCTGTCCCAGAAAAAGTCAATTAAAATGGACTGAATTTTTATTAAAACTTCAGCTGGGGGGTCTATACAGGCCAAACGGTGCCAAAGTGCAGAGGCGACCAGGTTATTAATTATCAAGATACGTCCTTTATAGGACATTTTAGGGAGCAGAAACCTCCACTTATCTAGTCGCCCTTTGACTTTTTCAATGACACCTTCAAAATTCTTTTTCACATACTTGTCATCACCCAGAAAAACTCCTAAATATTTGAAACCATTTCTGGTCCAATTCAATCCATCAGGAAGCCTTGGTTCAAAACCTGTCCATTTTCCAACTAAAATGGCTTCACTTTTTCCCCAATTCACCTTTGCAGAAGACAGAGACTTAAAATCATTTAAAATCTTCAACATCACACTGATATCCTTACAATCACTGATTAAGACAATGACATCATCAGCATAAGCTGAAATTTTAAAAACATTAGCACAGTTGGGAATACGCAGTCCATGTACATTAGCTCTTAGCTTGTTCAACAAGGGTTCTATGGCAAGGGTATACAGCATGCCTGAGAGTGCACAGCCCTGTCTTACACCCCTATTCACCCTAAATGGAGAGCATAAATCACCGTTAATCTTCAACACACTCTCAACGCTACAATACATAACTTTTATCATAGAAATAAAATCCGAATTAAAACCAAAAGCTTCTAAAACACTCCACAAATAAATATGTTCAACTCTGTCGAAAGCTTTTTCTTGGTCAATTGATATCATTCCAAAATCCAAATCAAAAAGTTTTCCACAGTCTAAAATATCTCTGATAAAAGAAACATTATCAAAGATTTTCCTACCTGGCACACAATATGACTGATCGGGGTGAATTATGGACTCAATCACTTCCCCTAGTCTAATTGCTAGGGCTTTGGAGAGTATTTTATAGTCATTACATAAAAGACTTACAGGCCTCCAGTTTTTTATATCATTTAGATCCCCTTTTTTTGGTAGCAGAGTAATAATTGCCCTACGGCAGCTTTGTGGCAGTTGTCCTTTTTCCAAGCTCTCATTAAAAACTGCTACCAATTCTGGACCCACCTCAAACCAAAAAGATTTATAAAAATCTATTGAGATCCCGTCAATGCCCGGAACTTTCCCACTCTCCATTCTCTTAAGTGCGTCCTCAAGTTCTCCTAAACTCAAAGCTCTACCAATTTCTTTATTGGCATTTATAGTAACTTGCGGCAAATTTTCAAAAAAACCAAAACTTTCATCATTTAACTCTAAGATTTCATTTTTATACAAATCTTTATAGAATTTTACTGCTCTTTCTCTGATGTCTACAGGATTTGACAATAAGACTCCAGTTTCAGACTTCAGACTGTGAATGAACTTTTTCTGCCCATTCTTCTTTTCCAAATTAAAAAAGAATTTTGAGGGAGCATCCATCAAATTGGCACTCTGAAACCGAGATCTAGTTATTGCACCTTGCGTCGTCAAGCCCAAGATATCAGTTAAAAGATTATTTTTCTTTTTGATGCACTCCAACAAAGTGACATCTTTTGTGGAGTCTGCAAGCCCTTGCAACCTCATTAAATCTTCTTCTAAAACCCTCATTGACTTATTTATGTCTCTTGTAGAGTTGCGAGTGTATTGTTGACACAACTGTTTTATTTGAACCTTTGTAAAATCCCACCACTTCTGCAATGACAAGAAAGATGATTTCGAAGCTTTGGCGTTTTTCCAAAACTCTTTAAAAATATCTCTAAAACAAGAATCACCCAATAAATTATTATTAAAATGCCAATATGCACTTTTAGATTTGACATGATTTTTTGCCACAATACATTTGACCAAACTATGGTCAGAGAAACTTACTGGGACTATTGAACATCCCCTGAACATACTTAGTTGATGTTTAAAAACATAAAATCTGTCAAGCCTTGCCATGGATAGCTGGTTATTAAAAGCATGAACCCAAGTGTATTGCCTCTGCATGCCATGGAAATTCCTCCATACATCAATAATACTGTGAGATTTCATTAAATGAATTAAAGTCTTTCTTGATTGCATGTGAGGTTCTACATGATTTCTGTCAATGCCATTTTCAGTACAGTTAAAATCACCTCCCACAAATAAAAACTCATCAGCATTACAATCATTTAAAACATTACCCAAAGTGTTTAAAAAAATTATTCTCTCTAAAGCCGCAGTTGGAGCATATACACAGATAAAAATAAAAGTGCTATTTTCAAAAGAAGCTTTTACTTTCAAGAGCCTTCCTTTTATTACTTCCTCAATAGTGTAAGAATAAGGAGTGAAAC